>CAJDSM010028797.1:21580-37043 GCA_903981925.1 Ostrea lurida
AAGAGAGATGCTAATCGTTTTACAAACAAGTTTTTATCACTGTTTGCATGAGATCTTGTGTACATTATACTAGTATCCAACCTATCAGACGCTAATTGAATAATCTCTACAAGAAAATGTTGAGACAAAGAGAAAACAATAAATGGACAACGGGGTAGATTTCAAAAGACATGTAATCATTGATATACACGTTTTTTGCATGGGAAACTATAATACTTGGGTGATGCCTGTGACACATGTACGATGTAAATTTTAAAGGTAATGTCATGAAGACATCAATTCAATTTCAAATGTATTTTTTCATACATAGTATAGATGTAAAGGCAAAGGATAGAAGAACAGTGATCAATCTCGTAAGTCCTCAAATAATAAAATACCAAAACACAGAGTTGGGAAATCACGGACCCCTGGACAAACACAGAGGTGGGATCAGGTGCCTAGGAGGAGTAAGCATCCCCTGTTGACCGGTCACACCCGCCGTGAGCCCATAGGTCTTGATCAGGTAAACGGAACTCCGTAGTCAAATTCAGTGTGGTGAAATAGATGTTGATTTTTAATATTGACCAAAGCTTGATGGCCTTGTGTCCATATAACAAAAGTTACAACATCGTCAAATGTGCATCATTGGTGAGGTTATAATTTTGGCACTGCTGAAGTTGTCTAATGTTACTAGCTAAACAGTCTTCAATGGTGTTACTGTTGGAATCTATTGTACTTAGATGAATAAAACAATTTGTCAGCATCATCCCAGTAAACACTGGAAGACATTCATTTTACGAGTTCAGTCAATCTGCCTATTTGACAAGAAAATTCTAGTTATTTTCAAAAAGGATACACTCCATGAAACAAATTTAGATACAACAGAACGCTCCGTAATAATGTACTTACTCGCCAAAAATGTCCAATTTAATACCTTTGCACAATCTAATGTTTTCTATTTTTGCATGTTTTTTCCCATATACATGTATGTATCTTTTAATTATGATTGTGTTTCTGAATATGCATGTATATGTACTTCAACCATTGGGAAAAATTGCCAAAGGAGTGCATAAAACTACCCCCCCCGCAAGCAACTCCCCAGAACACTTTGCTGATATCAGAGCTGTCAATCGACGTACCTGTAATCTCGGCTCTTAACATAAAATTAACCAAAATGCCATCATCTTTGTAAATAAACTATGCTAGGTAATTAAAGAAACAATGCAGGCAATTTATATTTATGGGTTGTTCAGTTAATATACCATATCTTATTTTTAATGTCATATAAAAGCCGAAGGCAGTGCAAAGCTAATTTCTTGCGTCTTTTTTTTTTTAAATAATACGCTGTTAACAAATCACAATATGTTACAAACTCTTCGCATTTTATATTGTATTTTGGAATGCCAGCTGAATTTTTGATCTATCATGATCAATGAACAAAATAATATTTGTACTGATGACGACCAAACAGTCGAAACTGGTCAATCAAATGAATTTATTTGTTTATTCTCTTAATGCGTTGGTGATCTTTCTATTCTTTTTGAGTTTATAACTTTAGGTTATATCACTGATGTCCACTCATGAATTGAGAATATTGAAAAAACTAAATAAAACAAATGATATGAATTCCAAATGATTTGTGACTAGTCGGCTTATACAATTTATTGAATTTTATCCGTATGGCGCGCACATACATGAATAGATAGATTACAATACAAACGTAAATTATTGGCTATATATCGTAGATGAATAAGATTATTAACATGTATTAATTCATGACATAGATATATGTTTCAGCCGTGGATAATATAGATAATTTTATGCTGAAATATACCGTAGAGGCATGTGCGAGTCAAGGCAATGTTATTTAGGCCTAATGTGACAGATTTGGACTTTGGAAGGAATACATAACACCTTTTCGTTACATACTTGAAGGTAAATGAGGTACAATTTATTCATTTGCCTGCGTAATGCATCGTTAATCTCTTATTTCGCGTTTTTTGCTTCCATCGTCGTAAACCTATGATGTCACATAAAACTTGTATGGAGCGCCGGCTGGCCTACTTTTGAATTAATATATTAATTAAATTTTAAATGAATATTTATAACTTTCCCCTTCATGGATTTTTCTAAACTTTTGGAAATTTTAAATATGATATACCAAGGTACATTTTTCCGATGAGAAACATTTTGTTGCAATTAGTTCCCGAAAATTTTCTATTTCTACTGGACTACAGGGATATAACTCTTGATGCACCTCCGTACACTTTCCACTTTATGACGTCACAATGAAAAAGTGCATCACGACGTACAAGTCTACGTAGTTGCATCCCCGGGGTTGTATCACAGGTCCTGGAGAATGTAATACTTTCTTGCTATTTAGGCTTACTAACACTGTCAAGTTTAAGCGGTATATAGGCCTATATGTGTAAACCTGCGTATGAGTTACGATAATTTCGATTTTATGTCGTGACCTTGAAATTGTCTCTATCAAATGGACATCGGCACTTGGAATATTACACAAAATCAGTTCTTTGTAAACAACGACTTGGCGTAGGTAAAAGGATTGTGATAAACCTTTGCTGATATTTCGTGTGAAACCATGAGAAGTGATCTTTGCAAATCTTGTTAGGGGAAGTAGAATTTATTTTGGTGCTGTTTCCTCAAATTTGACAACAAAGTCCGATATTTCGGGTCAAATACATGTATTGACGAAGCTAGGACTTTTACAGCACTCCCAAAAAGTATTGAAATAAACCTAAATATACTTTACCTCTCTAACTGGTTTATATTTCAATGGTATGGCATCTTCTACTTGAGCTGTTCAAGTTCTGAAGCCCTTTATCGCATGAACTTTGAAATACGTAGACCATGTCGCACGACTGATATGATCACGCAAGATCAAAAGAGCTATTTTTTTAGTATATTTTAAAAATGTTCATAATTTTGTTGATCTAAGGAACTTCTGTATAACGGCATGAATTTTTTATGTGCTTTTTATTATTATTATTTTTTTTTTCATTTCTTTTTTTTTTGTTTTTGTTTTTGTTTTGTTTTTTTCCATTTTGGGGTTGGAATCATATTTTGTTATTGAAAATGTTCAGTGCACCCTTTAAAAGTTGTACAATGATAAAAAGAAGTGACAAAACGCACAAATAAACAATATGTTTATTGGTTACCATGGAAACAAAGCCCGGTAGGTTGTGGTTTTTATTTGCTTTTGCGAATCTTTATGATCAAAATTTTGTGTTCAAAGTTATTTTTTCTGATGTAGGTCTTTCAAAGCTGTTCAATATGCCTTTTTTGTTGTCATGGCAACCAATTTGAATTTTATCAAAGATATAGAAGTGCTGTTTTTGTGTTTTGAATTCAAATTTCATTTACTAAATAGCATAACTTGATAAATAATACTCTTTTTAAAATTCCATCACCTTTCTACCCGGTAAGTTTGCGCTGCGCAGTTTTTATTCAACTAGTATTCTCTTTAATTCAAAATTCCAGAAAATGCAAAACATCACAAAATTAAGCCCATCTGGTAAAAACAAAAAAAACCCACAAAAAAACCAAAAAACCCAGCAATTTCATTTTGAAAGTCAATTTTTAAAGGCAAATTCCTACTGAACATACTGATATATAACACGACTTTGTTCGCTACATGTTGAAATGGCAAACCTTACCTTAATAATCCTTTATTATAACGATCTAATTTGCTAATACAACCTGTCATTGGGTCAAATGCTGTATGACGTGTTTCATAGCCATTTCCATAGGCCGTTCTTTATACACTGATAGCGACTCGCGATTACTCTATTTACCTTGTCAAAATAAAGGGCTGTGACCGATCGACAGAGGATGCTTTCTCCTTGGCACCTGATCTCACCTATGGAATATCAAGGGGTCTGTGTTTGCCCAACTCTTAATTTGTATTTCGTTGATGACTTATAAGATTGATCACTGTTCATTATTTTTACCTTTTCATAAATATAAAATATACATTTATTTATGAGAGTCAGAATGAGAATTTTGGTAGGGAAACTGGAATAGGTGATAGGGAAAGTACCCATTGGCAATTGCTTAAAATGTAGCCCCTGATAATCATGTTGTAACGATATGATATTAGAGATTTTTTAAATTCTTAGGCTTTTAATGCAGTTCATTAAACACCAGAGAATGGATCCAGTTTGTGTTACGCATACTTTTGACTGTTACCGGTGTTTTGCACAATTCTGGCTAGTGAGCTAACCCTTTACCTCGATTGGTAGAGCACTGTATATTGTACTGTCGTGTCAAAGGATATGGGTTCAAATCCCATCACAGCCATGAAAACTGTCTGTTACTTAAAATGGTAAACTGGTACCCCGTTGATTGGCCATGGTGCTCTACTGATCGAGCTAAAGTAACCTAACCCACTAACTAGAGGTAGAAGGAAGGCCTGTATCGAACATTTTTAAGAGTCGTCCTTGATTCTTCCTGAGTGCAAACACCTGTCGGCCAAGTACTGAGGACAATCTATCTCACCCTCCAGAGATAACCTAGGTCTCAAAGTGGGAGCCATTGTAATAAACTGGTACCCTGTTGGCTCTAGCTTCTCAAGTTTGTGATGAATACCGCACTGTAGTACATTCAGAACTGCTAGTAAAATGCTACTGGTATGTAGAGCCATGTTTCACGCAAAAGTCAGAACAAGAGGGAATTACTCTCAGTCAATCTGATAAAGACACTATACATGTATGTAGATCGCTACACTATTGTAGCGATTTCAGTAGCTGATTTTATTATAGGACTCTCAGTGCTATATTCAATATTCATATAATAGATAATCTTATATATCCACGTTTTATAGCACGATATTTAGTTTGATGATAAATAACCCTAAATATCCAGAAATTATGTTTGTATATTGTATATGAGTTTATTATAATATTTTACAGCTATGAGTGGAAGTATCGATGTACGAGGTGGACGATTTGTTCGGCTGTCTGTTGGGCGGAATTCGGGTTCTGTCCTGTCACCAATCTTCCACTGATCTGGAAAAATAAAGATTAAAAAGTGTAAAAAAAAAAAAAAAAAAAAAAAAAATAGAAATCAACATTTTATGAGTACGATAAAAAATCCAAACGGTCTTGAGGTGACAAGGGGAGTTGTGAAAACTAATACTCATAATACACCCGTCAGATGTTGTTTTTTTTTTCATTCTAAATAGACCAATATCTTTGCTTTACAGGCCTGAGGTAAACATCAAGATTATTCCTTGACTAACTACAGAAATTTTCATAATATATTTTCATTTTATTACATATCACATCTTTCACATGGTATGAATCATTTATATTTTGGGTTGTACAAAGAAAGGCCACAAAACTAAGTTTCACAGCCTTCTTGCATAGTACTCATTAGTTAATCTTTGATTAGACAATTTTGCCCTTCTTATCAAAATGACCTTAGCATGCCCAGCTGAATTCTTTGACACACCATGCCTGAGATAATTATTCCCAAGAGTCAATTCCCCCATCTATTGTGTGATGTGCATGTTAAGTCTTTGAAAATTTAGTATTACAATACTGCATACATATATATTAAAATAGAGCCGTTCCTAGCAAAAAAGGCCCTTAACTAAGTAATTTAATGCTAAATTTCGAACTATAGAGAACAGTCTCTCAAATTATTATGACAACATTATTGTCATTAAAATTACAGTAAATCAAAGATGACTACTATAAGTGGTGATTGGTAGTCATGAAATCTTACTATCTAACGTATGCAAAAATGACGTCACATTTGTCTGTTTATTCATTGTTGTTTTTGGTGGGTGGTTTTTTGTGTGAAATATTGATGATGCTGTTTAAGGGTAATTGCAATTTCCTGATTTTGATATATGATATTATTTAGGTATGTTTCGCATCTTAAAAAGTGTAATTTGATATTCTAATGCAAATTTTTGTAACACGTATTTTGATTGGATATGCACTGGATTTGAGATGGTTAAATGAGCGTTAACGAGATGGGATGCTTTCGATTGTGACGTCATAATGCCGTGACGCAAAACATAATAACAAGGATGGGAAGCTTTCGATTGTGACGTCATAATGCTGTGACGCAAAAGCATAACGCACAAGCATAAACATTTCATAACAAAATAGCGAAACAATGTAAACATAAAGCAAAATTGCATTAGAATGGGAAATACTACCTCTTCATTTGTGATTTGCGACCGTTAATGCTGATTTAACGGTTGCAAACATGCCGTTTTACCGGCTCCGCTTACGCGTCGCGGTAAAACTCAGTTTGCCACCGTTAAATCAGCATTAACGGTCGCAAATCACAAATGAGAAGGTAGTTATTCCCTAAATTCCTAGCAAAAAGGGTCCTTATCTTATCCAACAATTTTCTGAAACGTCACAATGAAAAAATGTATTGTGACCAGTAATCCAGATAAAAAAAACTTTCTTAAACACCACTCTGACTAGATACGCACCAGTACTCTGAAACTTATAAGAATGCTGGAATTCCTCAATGACAGTAGGCACATGTGTTCATAGTATTTGGTGACCAGGACATCCAACATTCTTTTGAAATTTTCCTAGACACAAATTCGACAAATTTTCGTATTTTTATGGGGCAGAATTTATCTAAACGCTTTTACACGAGACGAAAAATTCATCTTGATATGGCCTTCAAATCGACATTTAGATATATCGACCACGTTTGCCATTTTATATTTATCAACAATACTCTCTCCATTCGATGTATCTTAGTAATATTGAAATAAAAGACACCAAAGATTCTTCTATCCCTGCTTTATATCTGGATGTATCATTGAACATAGACGTTAGTGGAAAACTAACAATCAACGCAACTTCATGTCGAACAGGATGGTTTCAGTTCAATTTGGGTATTTATGTACATGTAGTAATATTCCATTATTACCTGTATATGGTATTTGTCTCTCAACTGATTCGATTCGCAAGAGCATGTTCTGAGTATGTTCATGTTTAAAATCAAGACAAGTTACTGGCAAATGAGGTGATGTTACAGGGGTTTCAACAATCAGTCAGCATTTTGCAATATAATGATCTATTTTACAAATATGTACCTGTCCTGAGGTAGAATGCTGTCTGATGTAGTATAATATCATACCAATTATTGGATTGTTCTTTACACACTAATTGTGACTACATATTACCATATATATTTTCCTGATGAAAATATAGGATCAAGGCAATGGGCTCACGGCGGATGTGACCGGTCAACAGGGGATGTCTACTCCTCCTTTTAGGCACCGGATCCCACCTCTTGTGTGTCTAGGGGTTCGTGTTTGCACAACTCTTGTTTTTGTATCATATTTGGGATTTACGAGATTGATCACTGTTCGTCATCTTTGCCTCTACTCATGACGTGTGTGACTATCCGCAGAGGATTCTCACTCATAAAGCACCTGCCATATTTGGCGAACCAAGTTGTCCGTATTTGTCACGTTCTTTACATGATTTAAGAGGTTGATCATTATTCGGTATCTTCACTATTAAATATCAAACTTTTACGGATAAAATCTATCTGAAAATTTTACTCAAGACAATTTTCAGATTAAGGTCAAGGACCCTTTTTCAACCAGTGCGGCTAAAAGCTGTAACATATTGAACATTATCAATGAGGCCAGTGACATTTAGAGCAAAAAAAAGTGCTCATTTACTCAGCCCGGTTACTCAGCAACGTACCTGGACATTTGGTTTGAAGATAGGACCAGAAACAAAATGAGCTCCTAGACTTTTCAGTTTGGTTTCCAGAAGGAAAGGCACCACGTTATTGAAGTTGGAGGCAAATTCCTCAGCGTTCGTGAAAGACGTGACTCTTTTTCCCTGCACTATATTCTGTCCGTTCGAAAGCGTAACAGGGATAAATCCTGTGAATGAAATGTGAAAATTACAAAAGTCAAAGAGTCATTTTCATCTAAATCTTGCTCCAGCCACATGTCACACAAGAATTACTCTTAGCACTTCATATGAAGGGCTACACATTGATTAGCGTCTTACCAGCAGCACCGTGACAGACAGAAGATACGATCGCTCCAGATTGGAAAGCTCTTCTAGTCAGTGAGGCGACTTGGTCATTGTATGGGAGATCAAACAATGGACCGTGTCCACCGGGATAAAATATCACTTTGTAATCACTGAACAAAAGAAAAATGCAAAATAATTTAGTAAGAGTGGTAAAGTTTTGATAATTTGGTATCATACATGTATGTGGTGGTTTGTTAAATGCTATTGTTGTCTTTTTGTTATTTTGGGGCGAAAAACGAGAGAAATGACGACAGAAATATAACATGCAATCGTTTGATCACAGAAATAACAAACACCCCCCCCCAAAAAAAAAACACCCCCAACCACCCCCCTACCCAAATAAGACTATAGTACGAACGAACGAAAAGACGCCAAGAAAACTCAACACTTATTGCTTATTCGCTTGAAAATTTTCTGAGTTACCTATGGCGGCAAATTATCGTCAAAATTCAACAACAAATAAATGCATTCAGCTCTGTTGATGTATAAACTAAATTTTCTTTACATACTAGCGTGTGCTTCAACAAAAAACTGTACACAAGGTTAAAAGGACCTTTAGACAAAGTCGTAAACCAGTGTGATCTTGTAGTCTTGCGCATAGTAATAAAATTTTAAGGTGTTCATGAAGACTGATCAGCTTCAAAATTATGTTCTAATTCTGGTCATCTACACAAATCGAGTACATAGTAAATTTACCAATGATAAATTGATCTTTTCTGTTTTTAAATGCCATAAATCAATAACAAACGTATAATCTTCCTACGATACTAAAATGAGATTAATTATATCGTTTTATCTAAATCGCTTCCGGTAAGTATATAAAAGTGTATCAATTCCTCACCTGATATTAACTTCAGACGGCATCAGTGTTGTGTTTAGTCTGTTGATGGCCCCAGACGATAGGAACTTTTGACAAATGGGGTCATTCTGGCATTCTATTTTACTTCTAGGATCCTTAAAAATACCGTATATGCTTGTTAACAGAATCTGTTATCAATTTATTTACAACAAGAAACGAGCTACAACAAAACATGGAGACAAAGAAGTTGTGTCTACAAAATGCATCTTGAAACTGACATTTCATGTCCGAAATGATAACTATTTGACCAGTCAGACGTACCATGGGCGCCTGTCCTCCTTTAGGACTCATGTAGTCGATTTGGAAATTAGCCCTGGTAAAAACATCGTGTGGATGAGCCACTTCTGAGAGGTACCAGCCCGTCTTCAGACCCGTGTTCCCCAGCTCTGAGTGGCTCGTCACTATAACCAGGACTTTGATCAAAGCATCCATCTTCTCCAAACTCTGAAGCAAGAACCATTCAGCCGAATTTTTAAAGAGTAAAATATTTTTTTTAATAGCCGATATCATATATAAAAGTTTGTAAAAGAATGGAACGCATTCTATGCCCACAAATTTGAATTACATGTACTAAGCATTCATAGATGAAGTTGTTATTGCAAAAAAAAAAATGAATAATACGAAATAACATGAGCATTGAGTATAACACTGATTTTATAAATAGGTGCAAATGAATAAAAGTTAAGTATACTTACAGTAGTGGTGTAGATTAAAGACTGAAGAAATTAAGGTTTTAAGGACGGAATTTATATGATGGTGTCCTTAACATGATTAACTTATCTTGTCCTATTTTCTTACTTGTCCATACGATGACCCATATCATCACAGAAGTGTATAGCAACATTGTCCAAACACTAAGTGTTTGCGTGAGATGTGGACTATATCCCTAAACGTTTCAAATTTTAGAACAAGAGAATGTATTATGTGTATGTATTATAATTTGGACATTCCAACATTGCGGTAGCAATGTGCTGGGGCACATAGGGTTCATGTAAAGCAAGGTATGATTTGGATTCTTCATTTTATATCTTCTCGATACTGGTGATGTGAAAGGATAGCGCAGGGTCGTAGAACTTGGTTTACATACATGGTACAAATGTAGTAAATACAGATATCACAAGTGTTCAGTATGGAGACTGACAGAATATAAAGGCAAAGGTAGCGAACACAGTAGTCCAAAATAGAATACAAAACAAGGGTACCATGTGCCAATCCTGCTAACAAGCAATTCATAAGTACCAGTGTAATTTGTCTGACTACAAATCATATACCTCTATGTGTTACAAAATTACATGGATATGAATGGAATAAATAAAACCACAAAAACAATCAATCAATCAATAAATTAAATTCAAAAATAACTCTAGAGGAAAAACAAAAACAAAAAACAAAACAAACAATAAACAAACAAAAAACAAAAAAAATTTAAAAAAAAAAACAACCCCAAAACAACCCACACCAAAGACAACCAAAAAAAAAAAAAGAACAAACACCCCCACCTCCCCAAAAAAACCACACACACACACACACACTAAAACCACACACAAACTAAAAATACAGGCATTATTCATGTATTAGAAACTGGCTGAATCCATGTCTATAGTATTTTTTTTTAAAGTGCTTCAGAAATACCGTTATACATGTACTGTTTTATTTCATTATTCATAGATCTTTTAGATTGTATGTGCATTGAAATTCGTCAAAGCTATACAAGTCTTGAACAACCTTTACACTTTTCTATATCAAGCTTTGTCATCTATTTTAACATTGAAATTGCACCACACTGGAGTAATATGAAAAATTCTTTTTTTTAATACTCTCCACACAGCAAAACCAAAAATAACGATTTCTTCATGATGTTATTTCCATAGCCAGCGAAAAGATATATATGCATGACTTATGGTTTAGTGACCAATCTAGTTCATGGACACCGCAGGAAGGTAAGAAAGTTAATAATATCTCAACTGATGAATAATATAAAGATATTGTGTTAACACAGTCCTTTTGAATTTATCTGTCGTAGATGTCCGTAAGAATGCAAAGATAATTTTGGAAAGGTATGATATTGTCTCCTTTTTGGAGTAGGAATTCGAAGTGATATGAACAAATGATTTACGAAATGAACTGCTCGGCCAATAGAGGTGAGACATCCCCTTTAACTGCAATGATTTTCGGAATTTGAAATGCAAAGTTTAGACCACCAATTTCGTTACGATCAACAGAAAATTGAATACCTAATAAATTAAGGTTAAAAAGATTGAATACTATGAGCAAGCCACACATATATTCTGAAATTATTTTGACCATCTGTGTAGTTACGGATTTTGTTTATATTTATATGATGGAAACGTGCGAAACAAGAACAAAGGACAGATAGTGCAAGATATCATGTGACCAGAGTTAGTATCACACCATTTGTTGCCAGTTAGCAGGCAATTCACGTTAGTGTTTGTTAGAGTAGTTTTGATGGTGTGTTTGATATCTAACTTACAGTTTTTGTATTCTCTCTGCATAATAATATTGTAGATTAGACTATTCTTCAGAAACATTAAATATGCTTGTTGTTTCTATAGTAGTATATTTGCATCTTTGACCTACTTTCAGTGCATTCATCTTTGAAGTGTATTTAATAACATGTACATAATTATTCACAGCTTACGATATAAATTGTGCTAACATTTTGTTTGTATGCGCACATCAGAGTCTAGATATGAGATAATCCATGGTAATGCAAAAAGTATATGTATTAACGCAGGTCTAGTCAATTTTGTTGAATATTTTTATTAAGTAAACTTCTTATCAATTTCCTATATTTAATCATTACCTGCATATTTTTTATTATTAAGCGCGGTAGTGTTCGATTTTTGTTAGGAATTAGCCACGAGATACCTGGGTATATATAGTAAGGACATGAGGTAGTGCGGCATTCTACGCCGTTCGCTAGTATACTAGTGTCAGCAGACTTTTGTCAATATTTATTCGAAAAAAATGAATGTAAAGGCAAAGATAACGAACAAGTGATCATCTCGTAAGTCCTAAATATAATACAAAAACAAGAGTTGGGCAATCACGGACCCCTGGACACACCAGAGGTGGGATCAGGTGCCTAGGAGTAGTAAGCATCCCCTGTTGACCGGCACACCCGCCGTAAGCCATAGTCTTGATCAGGTAACGGAACAGTCCGTAGTCAAATCAGTGTGTGAAAAACGGCTTAACAGTGGCTATGAAACACATCAGACAGCGTTTGATCAATGATAGTTCATATTGGTAAACTAAATTGTTATATAACGACCAATAGAATTTACGAAATGCTGCCTTTAAACGTGACTGTTGAAACCCCTGCAACAACAACTTGTCTGTAAGTAGCTTGCTCGATTCAAAAACTGACCATACGCAGAACAAGCTCTTGCGTATCGAAAAGTTGAGAGACATACACACCATATGCAATGATGATGGAATATTGCTCTACATATATAAATATGGGAAGTTGACGAGGAGAGCTGAAATCGTCCCGTTTGTCATAAAGTTGAGTAGTTAGTTTGCCGTTAATGTAATGTTCAATAAAATATCCAAGTACGAAGCAGACAATGGAAGACTCTGTGGTGTCCTTTATTTCTAGTTCGTTGGGATATATTGAATCGACATATGAATGAAATCATTGTTATTGATAGATAAAACATCGTCAATATATCGAAATGTTGAATTAAAGGCCATCGCTAAGAGATTTCTTCTTTTCATGTAGAAGCTTTTGAATGAATTCTGCCTCATAAGAATAAAATAGGTCAGCTAATAGAGAACACAATTAGTGCCCATTGGAATTCCAACAGACTGTTGGAAGACCTGATTGCCAAAAGCTACAAAGATATTGTCAATGAGGAACTATATACACTTCAGTACTTGTAGAATCGAAAGTTAACAAAAATTTTTGAATGGCTGATCACTAGATAAGAATATTTCCTTTTTCCATTTTTTGTTAAAGAAGCAACTGTCTATAATGTACAAAGCCTTGTTTTATTTATCGTGCGGGATGGCTCGTGTAAAGTGTTGACAAGTCATATGTTTTGATGTTGTTGAATGTGAAAGGTTCTGGGATTTCAAATATTTCAGAATAGAAAAACAAGGAAAGCATATATATGTTGCGTGTATATATTTTTTATATGTACAATATTTGGTGTTGTTGGATGCAGTTAATAAATGTGCTGGCGAGCAGCATTCCTATTTATATTCTTGGTTTTTATAGGGTCCGTAAGTCTCGTTTACTTTCACTTTCGATTTACTATGTGATCGTTATACGAATTTAGTTTGCCAATATGATCTGACATTGGGTCAGATGCTGTCTAAAGAGTTTCATAGCAATTGTTAGATCGTTCTTTATACACTGATTTGACTACGGATAACTCCGTTTACCCGATCAAGATAAAGGGTATACGGTTGGCGTGACCAGTGGAAAGGGGAATCTTGCTCCTCCTAGGCTTCTGATCCCACCTTTGGGGTGTCCAGGGGTCCGTGTTTGCCAAACTCTTGTATTTGTATTCTATTTGGGACTTACAAAATTGCTCACTGTTTGTTGTCTTTGCCTTTACATACATGCAGGGCCCAATTTTAAATTTGTATTCCATATAGAATTGATGAGATTGATCTTCACCTTTACACATGAGAAAACGTTCGACCTCATGATAAGTTGTATTTGCAAATTTGATTTTTATATGTATACTGACCATAACATTTGCAGACCGTGGAAAGCCCTGTAACATAAACTTATTAGTCAGTAGCTTGACTCTGGGACAAACAATCAAACAATAGAATTTTTGCCATACACTTTAATAAATTCATACAGCCACGAATTGTTATTTTCATATCAAAAATATGATAAAAAGAATGCGCTAATAAAAGTCTTTCAGGTCAGAAAAGAGCAGTAGTTTTCAACTGAGAAAAACACACGCATAGAATCCTATGAGGGATACAGTAATATTATTTTCAATGGTAGAATAAAAAATCAGAAACATTATTATCAATAATCTTAATACGTAATCTCTGATTACATTTGACTTGTACCGACGGACTTTCCGGTTTTGTATTTTTGTCCATTATTATTGCGATGCTTCCTATCGTTATTGCAACTCGGTGCATTTCCTTTTTCAACATAATCTGGCCCCACGATTTTAGAATGCGACGATGAAGCCATAGAATGATCCGAAACAGTGATCGGATCTGTGATACAGTTATCAAATTCTGAACTTGATCGGTCGTTATCGGGATTTTTCTGACCACAGATGACAATCAAGCGGTAAAATAACAGCAGCATCACCAAAGCGTTTTTAGCAGTGAAGAAAATAATGGCGTAGTTGACAAGATGATACGTGATAATGACGAACAATCTTATGGTCAAAAATGGGCCGTCTTGCATACACATTGTTACCATTGTAC
The DNA here is from genome assembly GCA_903981925.1 of Ostrea lurida. Classification (NCBI taxonomy): domain Eukaryota; kingdom Metazoa; phylum Mollusca; class Bivalvia; order Ostreida; family Ostreidae; genus Ostrea; species Ostrea lurida. The sequence continues at coordinate 35,903 of CAJDSM010028797.1, forward strand.
TCCATACCTCACTTGAAACACATTTTTCACATTTTCCTCTTTTATTTCGTGTTTGAGAGTTTTGCATAGACTCTTCATCAGCGCTTTGTAGAGCAACCCTTGGCTTATTCGAGTTCTTCGTCGCAGTCAAAACAAAACAGAACTGCATCAAGCTCACAGACCAGATAACCAATATTGCGTAGGTCAGTTCAAGATTTTTTCGAACAACATCCTCATCAAATAGGGTGAAAAACTCCGTTATGTCCGAGGCTATTCCGATGAAGACAAACAACAATTGGGAAAGCTCATTTCGTGAAATGGTTCCTCGTGGTAAAAGCCATCTTCCAACAATCATGAAGTAAAGTAGAAATTGCTCAATCAACAAAACCCAGGTGTCTGCAGGTAAAGAAATGGGAATAGAAACCTGTAAAAAAAGATTAATGTAAAGGCAAAGATAACGAACAGTGATCAATCTCATATGTCCCAAATAGAATACAAAACCTGACAATATCAATCGTCCTGTTAATCTGAGTGCATGCAAAAAAGTACGTTACATACATTCTATAAGCAATGAGAGATAAATCTTGCATCCAATCTTCATTTGTTAATATTGATTTTCCGCTTCTATTTTTCGGTATATTGTTAAATAGTGTATGGTTGCTTTTTGTAGATAGTGGTTTCATGTACGTTTTATCTGTGGGTAAAGTATAAATTATTTGCTGACATGGTTTTGATTCCATAGATAATTGAAACCAGTGGCGGATTTCATACATGTCCAAGACCAAATACAACATCGATATCGACAATAACGTGACGATGTCGTGTCGATATCGACTTCTTGCGAACTCATTATCTGTCATAAGATGTTTGTCTTTTGAAAACAAAGTCAATGTCCATGTCGACGATATCGACAATAGCATGACGATATCGTGTCTATATCGATTTCTTGCCAACGTATTATCATAAAATGGTTATATTTCGGTAACAAATACAATATCGGTTCATCTGTGATCAAATAATTTAGAATATGGGTGTTTGGTGGTTACATATTGCTATCGATATCGACGCTATCGTGTCGATATCGAATCAAGAGCGTCTTCCTTGTATGGGTGTTTAATGACTACCTCTTGATGTCGATATCGACGATATCGTGTCGATATCG
>CAJDSM010028798.1:8332-23654 GCA_903981925.1 Ostrea lurida
CAATAAATATACTCCTCTGCTCAAAGGCCATAAGCGCCGAGCATAGGCTTACATTTTCCAACTCTTCGCCGGCAAAGATGCTGTCTACATACAGTGAAAAAAAAAATCTCAAGCGGGACGTTAAAAAATCGTATCATATAATGATATATGAAAGGCTGGTCAACGGATACTCTTACCAATCGATGAAATACTATTTCTATGACGTTTCCACAGACCAAATTTGAGAATATGGGTACAGTCGCATTCATTGCTTGTACATGTCCCACACGGAGTTATAACACCCATTCCAGGATAAGTCTGTAAGACAATGAAGAATATGAATAAAGATATTATAATACGTGAATATAATGAAAATGTAAGGCAAAGTAAGAAACAGTGATTAATCTCGTACGTCACAAATAGAATAGAAAAAAACAAAAGTTGGACAACACACGGGCCCTAGACGCACCAGAGGTGGGATCAGGTGCCTAAGAGGGGTAAGCATCCCCTGTTGACCGGTCACAACCACCGTGAGCCCATTGTCTTGATCAGGTAAACGGGCTATCCGTAGTCAAATCAGTCTATGAAAAGCGGCTTAAACAATTGCTATGAAACACATCAGACATAATTTGACCAATGGAATGTCATACTGGCAAACTAAATCGTTATACGACCATAGAAATGACGAATGCTGCCTTTAAACGTGACTATTGAAGCCCCTGCATCAACAATTTGTTTGAAGGTAGCCCTCTCGATTCAAAAAAACTGTTGATACGCAGAACAAGATCTTGCGTATCGAATAAGTTGGGAGACGGCGGAGAAGCTGAAATCGTCCCGCTTGTCAAAAAGTTGAGTTGTCTGTCTGCCGTTAATTTCAATGTTTAGTGAAATATCCAAGTACGAAGCAGACATGGAAGACTCTGTTGTGTCCTCTTTTTTTTTTAGCTTGCTGGATACATAGAGCAATACGTAGTCAAATCAGTGTATGAAAAATGGCTCGACAAGTGCTATGAAACACACCAGAGAGCAATGGCAGACCATACTTGCAATTTCTTGCAACGTGATAATTGACTGAACTAGACAGTCAGTGTAAGGTAGGAAAACACTTTGTTTTCCCCCCAATTATCATATTATCCACCATATTCTATTCCTTTTGGGAGCCTCGTACATTTTCCCGTAAAACTTATTGTTATTTGAACTCTGAGAGGAGCAAACATCATACGTAAGCAGACGTCATACGTAAACAGTGTCGATATGTTTCATCTTCATCTTCCCAGTTTCGGTGAAAATTATAACGACTTCTCGCAGGAAGGACACGGCAAATACAAAAATGTCAGCTAAATTAAGATTGAAATGCTTAAAACACTTTTTTTCAAGAGACTAGATTACGTGTAAATGCCGACATTCACAATTGTTCGAAAGAAGTCTCAAGAACTAATCTACGTCCTTTTTTAAATATTTTTTATGCGTTTGATTCTAGGAAAACTAACGGAAATATCTTATTAGACATTCGAAATTAAATGGATGGACAATTTAACATGCATCTACTTCTCTAATATCTGACATTTGTAACGTCAAATATGTTTGCAGTAAATCACTTTTGGTTGTGATTATGTCCAATTTTCGTTTTAAAAAAAAATGTTCGGGCTTTTGGTTTACATAAATGATTGCAGATTGAATTTTCAAACTTTTCAGGGATGATAGAAAACAACTATTAGATCAGAAATATGCATTCGCATTTTTTTACCGTCGCTTCTGTCATCCACCGAAAGTAGTCTAAGATATGCAAATTTCCATTTTAAATGGTCATAAAAATTGTAGCTTTAAGTCATACTTAAGTCGTACTTTAAAGTCATAGCATATCCACCAGAAAGTTGGTTCTAACAGACCCGAAGTTGTACTAATTGGGCGAATTTTATCGAAACTTTCACAAATTATTTCTGCAGTATTTTCAGTCGCTTTATTCTGAGATACCTGAAGTGCATAACCCTCCGGAGTTGTTTAAAATTAATCGATCTCTTCTTTTATATTTTTCGGTTCAATGTTGAAGAATGTGGGAGCTAATTCATTTCATTTAGAGGTTTTTTTTTTTCATCATCGAATTATCCCAGTCAAGATCTCATCTCATCAGAATCGAGCAGTAGACCTATTCCATGCTTGCAACGAGATAGTGTATGTTCATCATCCATCATCATCAATCATCATCATACTAGTATTATGAGTATAGTAACAAGTACCTGAAGAGGTGATGTTGGTTTTACAAACCGACGGCGTTAATTTGTGATCCTCTTGGAGCTGAAATGAAACAAACCGTATTGCTTATATATATGCTTCTTTTCCTGTAAAATTAATTATCAGATTAACAACTGTAGACACAAGCATATAATATTTCACCATTGAAATTCTCTCTCTCTCTCTCTCTCTCTCTCTCTCTCTCTCTCTCTCTCTCTCTCTCTCTCTCCTCTCTCTCTCTCTCTTCTCTCTCTCTCTCTCTCTCTCTCTCTCTCTCTCTCTCTCTCTCTCTCTCTCTCTCTCCCCGAGGTCCTACCATCATCCAGTATGCTAATAAATATTGACAAATTTGATTTCAAAACGGGACATTATGTACTTACGTACAAAGGCAAAGTTTAGGAAGAACAATTGTTTAGTAAGTCCGGCGTCACGACAGGAACGGGATTTTGTTTCAGTGTCCACTGTGTTGCTTTAAGGCTCGCCACAGGCACATTGATAGTGTTTGTACCAGCAGGGGAGAGTCTAGAAAATATGTACAAACAACAATATTTAATCATTTGCATTATACAAAAAGGCGAAGTTAACATTGTGTCAAACGTAATCATATATCCAAAAAACATATACAAAATCGAGTGTAGGGCAACACGGACCTCCGACAAAAGCGAAAGGTAGGATCAGGTGCCATGGAGGAGTAAGCATCCTCTGCTGACCGATCACACCCGCCGTGAGCCCTTAGTCGAAATAAAAGTAAACGGGATTACCCGTAGTCAAATCTAGTAGGAAAATGACAGTCTAAACAAGGGTATGAAACAAATCAGTCAACATATGACTTAGTGATAATTTGTAATCGCAAACAAGGTCATTATAGCGACCGTAGAATTTGCGAAATGAGACTTTAAACGAGATTCGTTATAACCCTGCAGCATCAACTTTTTGGTTAGTAGTTGGCCTCGCTTTAAAAAAGTCCGCATACGCATAGCATGCTCTTGCGTATCGAATCAACTGGGAGATATTACACACCATAAGCAGGTGTAGTGGTATATTACTACATAGAAAAGGAAAGTTGACGATTGCCAAAGTTAAAGTCATCACGCTTATCATATAATGTAGTTATCAGTCTGCCATTAGAATCAATGTTAAGTAATTTCCAAATATGAAGCAGATATGTAAGATTCTGTGGTGTCCTTTATTTGAGTTCTTCGGGATATATCAAATAGTTCTCCTTGTTTAGCTGTAAATTGTGTATTGGGTAAGTATGTCGTCCCAGTTCTCCTTGTTTAGCTGTAAATCGTGTATATGGGTAAGCATGTCGTCCATTTCTCCTTGTCTAGCTGTAAGTGGTGTATATGGGAAAGTATGTCGTCCCAGTTCTCCTTGTCTATTTTATTATTTTATTATTTAGTATAATATTATTTAATAATGAACGTTGACTCAAAGCATAAAATTATAGCTTGTATCAACGTATTTATCTTTTTTTTCAAAATTAATCAACTTGTACACACAAACTTACAACTTCTAACTTTACCTTCACGCAATTTAAAGCTTTTTTGATTTCTCGTATACATAACTTGTGTAGCTTTTAACTTTGCGTACACGTAAATAACAGGTTTTAAGTTTAAGTCACATGAATTAAGTCTCTAACTATACGCAACATAATTTCAGCTTTGAACTTTAAGCACGCACAGCAAATGACATGCATATATGTACATATTGTAACATTACATACACGAATCTCGTTTAAAGTCATAATTTCGCAATTCTACGGTCGCTATAATGACCTTGTTTGCGATTACAAATTATCACTAACAGTTATATACAAAAAGGCGAAGTTACAATTGTGTTGCCTGATTTGTTTCATACCCTTTGTTAGACTGTCATTCGTACTAGATTTGACGACGGGTAACCCCGTTTACTTTGTTTCGACTACGGGCTCATGGTGGGTGTGACCGTCAGCAGAGGATGCTTACTCCTCCATGGCACCTGATCTGCCTTCGCTTTTGTCGAAGGCCGTGTTGCCCTACACCTCGATTTTGTATGTGTTTTTTGGGACTATGATTACGTTTAATACTTTTGTTACTTCGCCATTTTATATACACATAATTTGCAGTTGGTAACTTTATAAACGCACGAGTTACAGAATGTAACTTTTTGTACATGTGAGATACAAATTACAACTTTGAGTTCACATGTATACAGATTATAATGTTAGATACAATACTCCATTCTCGAAGAATATTCACAAGCCGCGCCAGAAAATCGAAAAACGCGTCTAGTGGGTTACGCAGTAGATGTAAAGATGGCGACTTCATGGACAGGGAACACTGCTGTGTACCGCAGTGCAATGACAAACGGCAACTCACCAGAGATGACATTTCACAAATTCACATACAAATTTGAACTTTACACGATTGCAAGTTTACACACATATACTTTTAGATTGTAACTTTACATACAATACAGACCATAACTTTACATATGATATACAAATAACACTTTTACAGACTTATATATAATGTACAGATGTCAATTTCATGTGCATATAATTTACATATTACAATGTAAAGTACATGCATATTCATGCATGGCGTACTACATGTAGTACAAACATTTTGGTTTTAAATTTGAAACGTATACGTTAGCAAGATAGACAGAATAAACTCTACCCGTAAAGGTGGTTTACAGAAAATTATTTACAGCATATATATCTTTTACATACTCAAACATATACACTATCTACAATCATACAAGGAAAGCAGGGACGAACTTACCCATTTACACGATTTACAGCTACACATGTAGACAAGTAGAACTGGGACGACATACTACCCATATACACGATTTACAGCTAAACAGGAGACTGGACACATCTTACCCATATACAGATTACAGCTAAACAAGGAGAACTGGGACGACATACTCCCATATACAAGATTACAGCTAAACAAGGAGAACTGGACGACATACTTACCCATATACAAGATTTACAGCTAACAAGGAGAACTGGGACGGACATACTACCATATACAAGATTTAACAGAGCTAGACAAGGAGAACTGGGACGACATTACTTACCCATATACAAGATTTACAGCTAGACAAGGAGAACTGGGACGACATACTTACCCATTACAAGATTTACAGCTAAACAAGGAGAACTGGACGAACATACTTACCCATATACACGATTTACAGCTAAACAAGGAGAACTGGGACGACATACTTACCCATATACACGACTTACAGCTAGACAAGGAGAACTGGGACGAACTACTTACCCATATACAAGATTTACAGCTAGCCAAGGAGAACTGGGACGACATACTTACCCATATACACGATTTACAGCTAGACAAGGAGAACTGGCGACATAACTTACTCATATACACGATTTACAGCTAAACAAGGAGAACTGGGACGACATACTTACCTCATACAAAGATTCTACGCTAGACAAGGAGAACTGGGACGTACATACTTACCCATATACAAGATTTACAGCTAGACAAGGAGAACTGGGAGCGACATGCTTACCTATACACGACATTTACAGCTAAACCAAGGAGAGAACTGGGACGACATACTTACCCATTATACACGATTTACAGCTATGCAAGGAGAGATAGGACGACATTGCCGAGGCATGATTCTAGGTTCACGTTCATCATCTTCTCCAAAATAAGTCAAGACAGCGTGTGTACGATCGGGATGAACGACGGGTACCTGTGGGGATTATCATCATGTAAAACTAAGGGTTACCAAGTATAGAAAGTACCAATTGAACATTACACAACTGATATTTATAGACGAGGTGAATGTAGTAAAGAATACTCCTATGAAATATAGCATAAACAAATCTTTCAAATATATCATAGATGTCATAATCAAATATAGTATAGAAAACATAAAAATCAATAACTATTATCTCCCTCAGAGCATAGCTCTGATCCTTCGAAGATTTTTGGCCCCAATCGATACGCAAGAGCTTGTTCTCGAAATAATCAGTTTTTGAATCGAGGCAAGCTACTTACAGACAAGTTGTTGTTGCAGGGGTTTCAACAGTCACGTTTAAAGGCAGCATTTCGTAAAATTCTATGGTCGTTATTACAATTAGTTTACAATATGACCTATCATTGGGTCAAATGCTGTTCTGATGTGTTTCATAAGCCATTGTTAAGCCGTTTTTCACACACTGATTTGACTTACGGACTGTTCCGTTTACCTGATCAAGACTATGGGCTCACGGCGGGTGTGACCGGTCAACAGGGGATGCTTACTCCTCCTAGGCACCTGATCCCACCTCTGGTTGTCCAGGGGTCCGTGATGCCCAACTCGTTTTTTGTATTATATTTAGGACTTGCGAATTGAATCACTGTTCGTTATCTTTGCCTTTACATTGATCACTTTTATAACAGTTTTACTTTCATGTTTCGGATTTCCAACATTTCGGTTTGAGCATCACTGAAGAGACATAATTTGTCGAAATGCGCCTCTGGTGCATAAAAATTGGGTACCCTGATATGATTATATTATGACCCTGGGCGAGGCCTCTGCTGGTGGACTGTTAGTCCCCGAGGGTCTCTACAGCCCAGTTTGCTATGTACTATGTTACTAGCTTGAAATACGGATATGTATTTAATTGCAGTGGTAAAATTAGAATATATCAACAATTAAGGATTATTCCCTCAGGCATAAGCTCTGATCCTTTCGAAGTTTTTGGCCCCAATCTTGTTTGGCACTACATTGATCACTTTTATAAGTTTTACTTTCATGTTTCGGATTTCCAACATTTCGGTTTTGAGCATCACTGAAGAGACATATTTGTCGAAATGCGCATCTGGTGCATAAAAATTGTACACGCTATATGATTTATATAACTCCCCAATTAAATGTAAATGATAATCCAATCAATATACATACATACTCCAATTTAAAGTACATGGATTGTAGTATGATAAATCAAATGTAGGCACCTAAAATTTTAACGTAGACACATGTACTTTGAATAAAATATCTACAACCTTCAAATAAATATAGTAAACCATTTTTAAAATAAATATTCAATATTACATAGGAATAAAGTAGGTGATTAAGATTTATGTAACTATAATTCTCGATAGATATAGTATACATCTACAATAAAAAAAGAATCTATACCTCTTTGACGGCCCTTTTTGTTTGTAGTTGAAACGAAGTGAATGTAATAGTTGTCTCGTGGTCGTCGGTAAAATAATGAAATCTACCTCTCTCTCCAGCTGCAGAGCCACGCTGTCAGCTTTGAAAGGTTCTACATCATGTCCATCAAATGCAACGATGATAAGCATGTGCTGAGAATGATAAATACATATATATCTCAAAGCTCGAGCAATTTAAATCTAGCAAACTAACAACTCAACTTTATGCAAAACGGGACGATTCCAGCTTCTCCATCGTCAACTCCCCATATTATGTAGCAATATTCAAACCATTACCTGCATATGGTGTGCATGTCCTTTCAACTTATTCGATACATTATTAGTTAATCTGGATTCTTTGGCAGGCGTATATGGACTCATATTCCTGTCAAAGTTATATTCTCCCGAGCCGCCAGGCGAGGGAGAATAATATAATTTGGACAGGGAATAATGAGTCCATATACCCTGCCAAGAATCCATATAACGCATATGTACTATCTGAAGAGCGATCAATGTGAAAATCGAACAATCAAAGAGAGGGGATTCAAGGGACAGTGCCTAAGGGAAAAAGGAAAGTTAAGCGATGAAAATCTTAATTTATTACACATTTCATCCCATATAATATTCAACTAATAACTTAAAAGAAACATGTGTATTTATTCTTAAATTTCAACTCTGCATTAACTGTGAAAGAAGTTTTTAAATCTAAGCATGTTGCGTTTTATTATATTTATTGTATCACTCCTGCTGTGATACGGGGTCTCGGTTTTTGCCTCATTCAATTGCCTTTTACTCAGTTAAGGAACACTGAGGACCTATTCTAACCCGAATACACACGGGGCAATCTTAGACTACCCCAAAATTATGGATTAGTAATATGTGGGTTCCTTTTACAAGCATAACAATTCTCAATCAATGACTATTCGTGTATAAACATTCCTCGATAAAAAAAAAGTAATTCAGTCTTTAGTTGCAGGAGGATCAACATTGCAAAATTAGGTCATTCAAAAAAAAGAATTCAACAATTTAATGTTTTACCATTTTAGGTGCCATATTAATATCTCATCCTGTGCATATGCATGGACATCATTTTCACCTTCTTAAGATGGCGTATCCACCTTACGATCCGATAACCGGAAATACTACTGGACCCAACCCAGATATTAGGTGCTTAGATGAAACTTGCACACAAGCAACGTGGACAGATCCCTCCTGGAATGCAGGGTTTATACCGGGAGTAAATTTGGAGAATCCTCCATTGAAAGACACAATTTCTGTTCCTGCTAACGGTTACGTCATAATCAGACTAACAGCAGATAATCCTGGTACAGGAACACTATTTTTCTATGAACTAAATCTTCAATATATAGGAAGTATAAAGTATCACTATCCAAAATGTATAACGAATCTTATTGTCTTATTGTAATGGATTGGAAATCCAGGTAGGGTATTAAGGGACTTATACAAACTCAGTACATGTATATGTAGGTTTTAGAAATAAAATAGGTAAATGGGTCCCTCTTCTCGCAATATTTAGACCGAATTACATACATGTACATTATTTGATGAATAATATACTGTCTATTCATAAATTCAAAAGAATATAAAATGTTAAAATGTGATTATTCATTAAATTTTACAATATCATAAACCGGTCGAAATGGAAATTCTTGATGAAACGTCACATTTCATCTTACAATACTACGTGATTTCCAACTCTATTAACTCCAAAGTATTTCGATCAATGCCTGTATAGAGCCCACTAAAACGTTAACTGCATAGGGTACATGCTGATGTAGATGACAAGTGGTTTTTATTTAGTTCGTATAATATAAGTTGGAGAACTTAATTTATTGTATCGGTCATCATCAAAGTTCATAATGTAATACTTCATTTTGCATTGTATGGGTTTAATATCCTGTCTTAAACATATGACAGGAAGCATATATTCACAGAAAGAGCTGTGATGCACAAAACATTATCCAGAAAGTACTTGTGCACAAAAGGGTGTATTTTTCTTCAAACATGTTGGACAAATCAAAATTTTTAGGAATGGAAATACTTGCATTAAGACAGTTTTAAGTTCATTCCAAAGACCTTCGTTGTTGTCAATAGTTATTTGTGTTCTCCTCATTTGATACAAATATATGGTGTCATCAGTCATTGGACGGTAGTATACAATAGTACAGAATATAAGTAGTGGTTTACAATTAAATATCTAGACGTTTTATCCCTTCACCATACACACTTTTAATCATATGAAGAATCGATATATCCTAATAAATTCGAAATATTAGACACCTCAGAATCCCCCTTATCTCATTTAGTTTAATATTTCATTGATCATGTATGTTTTGTATGACAAAGGGAATTGCATCATCCTATCTACCGTCAACTTCCTCTATCTAAGTGACAGTACAATATCTTATCATCAACTTTATGTAGAGTATGCCTTTTGTTCGATTCTATATTCTATGACATGTTCTCCACATGATCATTTTCTATAACGGAAAAAAAGTTTGACACATATAGCGATGTCATAATGGTCACAATGTTCAGTTTTCTTAATACAGTGTTTGCCCTATTCTCAATTTTGTGTTCTTCATAGCATTTATGAGATTAATTACTGACGATATTCACGATTTATTCATAGCATTTGAATTATTAATTTTGTCCCTTACGTGATATAGCACTTTCACATAATAAAAATGATAAGAAATAATTTTATTTTTAGGATTCTGGTTTCTTCATTGTCATTTTGCGCGTCATCATTTGAAAGGAATGTCTTTGGTCATACAGGAGGGTGAGGTTGAGGATATGGCCCCAGTGCCCCCGAACTTTCCCGCTTGTAGCGACTTTCAGTTTAACGCAGCCCAATGGCAAAGGAGGGTTAGTAACCAAAGGACCCGCCTTGCGGCACAAGGTACACACATACTAAAATGAGCTACATATTTTCCGTGTTGAAATCTGTTTCTGGCGACTGATTCTAAATATATGCATACATTCCTCCTACAGAAATCACACCTTATGCATATGATTTAAGCCATGGGACAGTGTCAAAAAGTATTTCTTGTTACAGGTGTAATGAAACATTCACAACTATAGATGACCAGATATTATCCACATATCTACAACATGATTTTCCAAAGTTTTGTTTTTTATTGTTTAAGTTCAAGCTTTTTTCACAATGTTATTATACTAGTAATACGCCTGTTTCGAAATACGAGCTTGTCTGTGTAGGAAGTGCATTCAGTGGAACTTTGAATGTCGAGGTGGGACAGAGTGGACCTAACGTTAGTGGGAAAGATGATTAAATGTATTAACAGTTGTTTTTCTTTAAATATGTAAATGATATTAGCGAAATAAAGTAAAACGAAACGAAAGTGAAACGTAACCAAAGTGAACAATGTCACAATTTGCAAGCAATATCCTGGATATGATACTTAATATCAACGATGTAACGTGATATAAAATGAATTCCATGTATTTAATTACTCTCTAAATTCGTATCACTTACATGTACTTAGTTTGTGTATCAATCAATTTCGGGTGCTGAAACAGCGTATGAGAGACTTACTGAGTACATTCACATATGCATCAATGAATATTCGTCCCACTCTCGCATGTAAACAAATTCTTTCGCGCCTTATTAAGTACGAGAATTCTTCAAATGGAATTAACTCGTACGTATCTCTAAACCGGCGTATTGAGATTTCCCTATTGCTAGATGCATTGCTAATTTGTAAATCTTGTGAAACTTTACTGCATTGAAAGCCTATAGAATTCTATTTCCTTTACAAAAAAATCATTTTTGTATACTTTGTATGTATGTTTTTGGGACTATGATTACATTCAACATATTGTTTACTTCGCCAATTCACATATCAATCGGAGTTACGATCAAAAATAAGAATGTTTTTGAAAGTCATACCCGTGATTTGTGAAAATTCTACAGTAAATTTATCACACGCCATCAGTTCGTTACATGCAGTATCAATAGTTTTAAAACTGTTAGTGTCTGGTCTATCAGATCGGCCATAATTGATTTTGTAAAGAAGGGATAACACAGCAATTTATCACTCGAGATTTAACGCAGATACCCTAGAAAGTTTCATTGGTCGTTTCCATTTTTTGATAAATTCATTCAAGACAATATAGTTAAAGGAAGCTTTTAATTGATTGTGATTTAATTTCTAATTAATTCAAGGTTAATCCACTCTCAGGAATTCCAAGAAATTTGTGTCTTTGAACCTTAAAATCCCTTCTTTTTCTATTCATTTATAGTTTAATCTAATTAATTATGAAAGAAAATGTGTATGTTGCGACCTTTTTAATGATGTCAGTCAAACAAAAACAGAAGTATAGGTTTACAGCAGAAAATCGCACATTTTGAATAATTTTCGTAGAACAGAATTGAATAAAATAAATAAAAATGAATTTTTAAGTTAGCAGTTTAGAAAAACTGCTTATTTGTAAATATGCATTTTAATGTGCATATTAGGAAAATCAATGTAGAATACACCTAAGGTAGAGGAATTACCACCATAGGAGTTATTGCCCTGACAATAGGTTTTTAGCTATAATTAATTAAATATCTATGGGAAATAGCAATTTTTCGTTATCAAAGATTTACCAATTTATTTATTATATCCAGTGAATGAAAATCTTTTAGAAGATAAATTTCTATTAAGACATCACATGAGGGTGAATCAACCTTAAACTGTTGAATGATCAGGGGAAAAAAAAACAATGAAGGTGAACACACATCATTTTATACAGTGATCAAAGTCAACAGACGAAACTGTTTGTTATTATCACATGTAGTATAATAAAATGAATATTGCCTGTAGTTGAGTGTAACTTTCAATGTTACCCTCAACGACATGCAATATCTATATAATGTTGCATTTATTGCATTTCACAAATATTTTCTTCATTGAAACAGGCATAATTCCAAAGTTCAAATCAGGAGTGACACTCCACAGTGAACTACAGAATGATTGGTGCCGGCACAATCCATGGATGTGTAAAACCAAAGTGTATTGATTAAACATGACTTCAAAAACAGCATGGCCTTAAACCTTGTTCTTTGCACTGTCTTCTGTCATGATAAAACTTTGGAGAGAGAAACGTTGTTTTTGCTAGCCATTGCAGCACAGTTAAGGTCGCCAATGAAAATGTCGTCGAAAATATGCAATGAAAAACATCGTTTGTTAGAATGGTGGAATATTTTGGAACTTTCTGATATCAAAATATAGTGATTATATAAACATATCCAGGACGAATATGTCTTGTATTTATGCTGATAACGTGATTCGGTGTCACGTAGGTTTAAAAACTTTTCTGCGATATTACAAGTGTATAATGAGGTTAAAATCCAATCAATTCATGAATGTTTTAACAGGCTCTGTAATTCATGGAAAATGTTGCGAATTTCTATAGATTTCTATTTATAACTATTAAAATCATATTTCTTACCGATCACCTGTATTTTAATTTGGAATAGATCGATTACTTATGAAATCTTATCAGGAATTGCAGCACTTTTCAAAAAGCTTTGTATTCCGTTAGTACACGTTGAAATAACCTATTATGATAAAATGAATCAATTTCAATGATCCACTCATGTGCTTCCTTATCAATAAACAAAGCATTAAAGCTTTCCTACGGGACAAGTCGAAAATATTTCAGTTGTCTTTTGAATATTACGTTTGTTTTTGTTTTTATTTTTTTAAAAGGTTAATCTTCCACTCATTGCAAATGGAATATGTCAGACTATCATGATGAAAAATGCATTGTGATAAGTTTTTGCATCTATCTTAAGGTGTCAGATTACACTAAAAACCAAAATCCATAGTTTTTTTTGTACAATACTGATCCCATCTCTTACATATCCAGTGGTCCGTGCTTGCGCAGTTCTTATTTTGTTTTCTATTTAAAACTTACGAGATTAGTCACCGTTATCTTCGCCTTTTCACTATATTTCCGATCCCGAGCATTTTAGAAACATTAATTATTCCATTTCATGATATTTTGAAGGGCTGCAATATTTTGTTGCATTTGTGTGATATCATGATACATATACCCGTAAAGAGTAGGACAAGACTCCTTAATGCTGTGCTGCAAGTATTTGTAATACAAATGCTTGGAATATTGCATTACCAAAAGCTAGGTTTAATAAATTTTCATAAATGCAAGTCAAAGATTCATTACCAATAATAATGGTTGTTACAACAAGTCTTATAGCATCACAATAGCAGGTTATATGGACAAAATATATCGTTATAAAAACCATAGAATCTGCAAAATGCTGACTTTAAACATGACTGTCAAAACCCCTGTAACAACTTATTTGTAAGTAGCCTGCCTCGATCCAATGGACGATCAGTCATGCTTCATCTCATCTGGCGGTTCAACCCTGGTTTAATGATGAAACAATACGCTTATGTAAAACTTTGTGTAAAGCGTTCTACTACATAAAACATCAATGTTAGGTGAGCTAACGATGAAATGGAGAGTTTGGTTTTTTTTTAATTGGACAACGAACGCTGAGCAGTTTAAACAGAAATGTTCTTGGCGAAAAAGGAACGGTAATTGTCGACAATGGAACACTTCAAGATGGAGAACTAACGTTTTGGACTGAGAACGGCATGCTTCAGGCCAAAATAAAACAAACAGCTTGAATTTGATTTAAAAATAAACATTTCCAACTCTATTGGCATTTATTACATACAAAAACATTCTATAAAAAGAGTGAAAGAAGGTATTAAATATTGCCACTGATATTTGTTTGAAAATGTTAAAAGTTTTAAATGAATAGGGGGGATTGAATTCTAATGTATTGTTCTGTATCTATTTAAGCTCACGAAATAATTGCAGTGATTCACAAAAGACCGATTTTTCATGTATGAAATATTCTCTTAGATACATGTATTTCTAAGTAAGATTTTGTATCCAATACACTGTACTACGGGCTCACGGCGGGTGTGACCGGTCAGCAGAGGATGCTTACTCCTCCATGGCACCTGATCCTACCTTCGCTTTGTCGGAGGTCCGTGTTGCCCAACACTCGAATTTGTATATTTTTTTGGATTATGATTACGTTTAACACGATGTTACCTTCGCCTATTTGTATTCAAACTAATTATAGGTAAAATGAAGATGAACACGATTGGCAAATTTTCATAAACAATTGTCAAAATTCAATCTTGTTAGGAAATAAAATTGGAAATAGATAGATGATTTATAGCGGAAATAGATCGATGCCTTTCATTTCATTAACGCAAAAAAATTGCAATCCTGACTTAAGGTAGCCCACTACACTAAAGCTTGTTTACTCTATTATAACACAACGTCACAAGATGGCGATTTAAATAGTTTATGAAATAGCTTGTTTCGATCAATTTGATTGTATAACTTCATAGCTCAGTAGGCAAAGCATCGGTTTGGTAACGCAGGTCCGAGTTCGAATCCGCGCTAGGGACTTGTGTTCATATTTACTGCGAGAAATTTTTGAAAATCATGTTTTTTTGTATTCAAATATCATATTTTCCACCTTTTCACATGTATAATATTAATATATCATCATATCTTTATAATTAAATCACATCGTGCTGTTTTGAAAACTTTTTTTTCCCGTAGGTTAGATGTAGAGGGCCACCTTAAACATTTACCTTGCAATTTTTGTTCAGAAGGGAGGTGATAGGTTTGATACGTTTGCTGAATAATAATTATACTGACAAGCTGGATGATAAGATACATACAGGTATATATTCGATCGCAATGCCCCTAATTGATTTATGAACTGAAACGACAGACTGGGTCCATCATACAGACACTGCCGTGATCATCAATGTTATAACAAGCATGGTGATCAAATCCATAGACTGCACAATAACTTGCTTTCTTGGATTTATTTTCTGTTTTCTGTCCACAAATAT
>CAJDSM010028800.1:9081-21869 GCA_903981925.1 Ostrea lurida
CAAATACATTAATACAACATACATACATACATACATACATACATACATACATACATACATAATGCATACAACATTACATAATATCATACATACATATATATACATGTGTTTCCAATTCGCAATCTAACCCACGCAGCTACTATCACTTACAACTATCAATACTTGTATACAACTCTACATTCAAACACATATCGATTTACTCATTTAACTACAAATATACATGACATGGCATGACCAGAAATACCCAGCCAAATTGAAAATGGATATGGTTTGCATGAAGTTGAATTTAACGAACAGACACCGTTATGGAGCCAATAGAAAACGCTCTTCATTCGTAGAAGGAGGTTTATTTCCGTTCAAATGCTGCATACTTCTCTAGAAAAGAAAAGAATATTTTTTTTGCATTATCATCATCTTGTCAAATCACAGATCACGAAAATAAAGGAAAAACCAGTTTCCAAAGTAGCGTTATACATAATGATATATTGTATATCTGTTGCTTTTTCATTTGCAGCAATCAGAATTGAAACGGTTTGCCTTGATTTCATTTAGATTAAAAGACACATACTATGAAACTGTGAGAACTGAGACTTGTGAATGCAATTTCAAAAATATATTAATAAAGTATCTTTTGATTAACGATTGAAAAGAATTTCAGCATCACTCTTCAACAGGTTGTCTGATGTTACGTATGATTGGCAAGAAATGAGATATGTATACTTTTTTTTTAAACTACGCAAAAAAAAAAAAAAAAAAAAAAAAAAAAAAAAATCTAAACAAGAAAAGGTGAAAATAACGTGGATTAATCCAAAAATCCTACAAAGAAATTTGACCTATAAACTTGGTGTTTGGACTACGTCTAGGAAAACGTTAACCTAGCTATTTTATGATATTTTGATACTATCAGCCTTGACCTTGTCTTTGGAGTTTAATCCGAATTTCGAATACTTTGAACAAAACTTTAGTCTTACTCTTAACTTTTTAATGATGAATGCATGGTTCTCGTATTTCTTATGTGCATTCCATATCCCAAGTCCCTGTTTCGGTACAAAAGCTTTATACCTTGTATATTGTATCTTTGTTGCCACCACAGACATTGTGTTTTACAAACACATATTTATTTTATATATAAACATTGCAATTATGAATAAAGTATAATTATGCAAGTTTTACAATTATTATTATCATCATTTTACTATTTATCTAGTCCAGAGAAATCACGAGTGTTTAGATGCAATGAAATAGTTCATAATTAAAAGGAAAGTATGACCTGCCATTGAGTCAAATGCTGTCTGATGTGTTTCATAGCCATTGTTAGGCCGTTATTCACACATTGATTTGACTACGGATTGTTCCGTTTACCTGATCAAGACTATGGGCTCACGGCGAGTGTGACCGGTCAACAGGGGATGCTTACTCTTCCTAGGCACCTGATCCCACCTCTGGTATGTCCAGGGGTCCGTGTTTTCCCAACTCTTATTTTCGTGTTCTATTTAGGACTTATGAGATTGATCACTGTTCGTTATCTTGGCCTTTACATGTTAAACCATTTTCTCATAAATGTTTGAAAAGGTGAAGATAATGAACATTGATCAATTTCACAAGTCCCAAACACAATACAAAATAAGAGTTGGGAAAACACGGACCCTAGATACACCAGGGGTGAGATCAGGCGCCTAGGAGGAGCAAGCATTCCCTGTCGATCGGGCACATGTACCCGCTTTGAGCCCATTGCCTAGATCAGGTTAACAGAGTAGCCCGTAATCCGTAGTCAAAATCAGAAAGGCGTAGCAATTGCCACGAATTACATCAGACAGTAATTTACCTAATGGCAGGTTGCAATGGCAAACAAGATAGAATTTGCGAAATGCTGACGTAAAATACAACTGTTGAAATCCCTGCAGCAGCAACTTGTTTGTAAGTAGCATGTCCTGATTTAAAACCTGACCATATACAGAACAAGCTCTTGCATATATTTCAAGTTGAGAGACATAGACACCTTATCTTATGATTGAATGTTGCCACATAAATATGGGAAGTTGATGATGGAGAAGATGGAATCGTTCCGTAGAGTCATAAGGTTGAGTTGCTAGTTGCCTTGATGTATATCCGCAATGGAATATCAAAACACAAAGCTGATATGTATGAATCTGTGGTGCCTATTATTTCAGGTTCACTGGGATATATCAAATTGCCAAAGTCAACAGAAAATGCTTACTCCACTTGGACACCTGATCCCACTTGTGTTCTTTGTTGGGGCACGTGCTTGCTCTGTTTCCCATTTTGTAATCTTTAAATTGACCTCTGTTTATAATCTTCACCTTTTTAAATTGGTATTTTCAATTGTTATCGAAAGTAACAATTTCAGACCTGAGTTATTGTATGGTTTCTTCCTATAAAGCTGCTTAATCACTGCAAATCCTATAACGAATGCCACTGCTGCCAAAACTCTGTAGGAAAGCAATTTTCAAAATGTTAAGTCACATACATAGGAAATATATCGAATTCAAAAAAAAAGGCCTCAGGACCCATGTTGTCTTTAACTTTTTTTAAAATTGAAATTTAGGAATGTTTTCATAATTCATTGAAAGACACGGAATTTAGGCTTATTTTTTCAATAAAAATTTACTTTTAATGGCACGTCGGAACAAATAGCATAGTCTGATATATTGTAAAAAACACAAAAAAAAAAAACAACAAACAAACAAACAAAAAACCAAAAAAAAAACCAAAAAAAAACCAAAAAAAAAACAAAAAAACAAAAACAAAAAAAAAAAAACGTTTTTTGCCTGTCATTTGTTATACCCACGGTCTATACAATTGCAATCACATAAGTTCGAAATAAGAGCTACATGTATTCTGTGTACGAGGAAAGTTTCTAGAGCGACCGAATACTTTAAGTAAGACGAATATCACAGTTACACAACAAATATACGAAAAATTGTTTCTATTTCTATCTAACATATAAAAGTAAGGAAATACAAGCTACGATCGGAGGAAATGTTTTACGAAGATTAAAACATCAAGAATGAAATTTAGTTTATCAATAATGACCTGCCATTGAGTCAAATGCTGTCTGATGTGTTTATAGCCATTGTTAAGCCGTTTTTCACACATGATTTGACTATGGATTGTCCCGTTTACCTGATCAAGACTATGGGCTCACGGCGTGTGACCGGTCAACAGGGATGCTTACTTCTCCTAAACACCTGATCCCACCTTGGTGTGTCGAGGGGTCCGTTTTTGCCACCAACTCTTGTTTTTTGTATTCTGTTTAGGACTTACAAGATTGATCACTGTTCGTTATCTTTGCATTTACATCATATTAACGAGTCCTCGCCCTAGATATGGTGTTAAAGACAATATAATTCTTGGAGGGGGGAAACTCCAAAGTTGTTAAAACTCATATTTTAGGGCAACAGAGAGTATACTTTTGTATTTATCATGCAGAATTCAACGTGTGGGTTAAGGTCAATCACATTTTTTAATTTAGTATATATAAATGGGGCTTAGAGCATTGTGAGATATTAATAATAGATGAATTTATATAAAGACAACAATCAGGAATATTCCGTACTGCCATTGAAATTAATTTGTCTTGACTTCTTTTCATATGATTTCCATGTGTTTCACGTCCTTCCAATTTCAAGTAGGCTTTGCATCTTCGTAAAATTTTAATGCAGATATAACAAAAAAAATCTACCCGATATCCAGTAAAACACATCAAGATAATTAATTTTAAGCGTAAAAAACGCAAATTTCATAGCTGACAATAGCTCACTCGGTTGAGAATAAAGTGCTGATAAAAAAGCAGTAACCAATAGTTCAACATACCATCAGTCACCTATTTATATCACATACTAAATATCGCAGGGGGTGGGGTGGGGTGGGGGGGGCATGGTGCATATACATGTACATTTATTGGTATTAAGATGGATATAATTCTAATGCAATACATCTATAAAATGGCGAAGTAACAATTATATCAAACGTAATCATAGTCCCAAAAAAACCATAAAAATCGAGTGATAGGACAACACGGACCTTCGACAAAAGTGAAGGCAGGATCATGTGCATGGAGGAGTAAGCATCCTCTGCTGACCAGTCACACCCGCGGTGAGCCCATAGTCGAAACAAAGTATACGGGGTTACCCGTCGTCAAATCTAGTACAAAAATATAGTGTAACAAAGGGTATGAAACAAATCAGTCAACGTATGACTTAGTGATAATTGTAATCGCAAACAAGGTCATTATAGCGACCGTAGAATTTGCGAAATGATGACTTTTAGCGAGATTCGTTATAACCCTGCAACATACAACTTTTGGTTAGTAGTTGGCCTCGCTTAAAAATATCATCATACGCATGGATACCTTGCGTATCGGAACACTGAGAGAATGCACCATACCATAAGTAGGTGATAGTTGGTACATTACGACAGAAAAGGAAAAGTTGACGATTGCACAGTCAAAGTCAATCACGTTTATCATAATATGTAGTAGTCAGTCTGCCTTTAGAGCCAATATTAAGTAAGATATCCAAATATGAAATACATCTGTCATTCTGTGGTGTCTTGATTTCGAGCTCCGTCAGGAATATATGAAATGGACATAATTGTTAAAATTATGATTGTTAATTGATAAGACATCGTCATAATACCTATAATATTGAGAGTCATTAAATAAAAAAATGTAATCACATTAATCCTAGAATGATTCAGTTTTCAGACCACGTTGCCTGATCGCTTAGAGGAGCAGGAGTAGGTGTCTTTGTCGTTTCTGAATTGCCCATGCGTTGTCTTGAAAGATTGTAGCAACCCTTGATCTGGTTACAGAAAACAGGTAGAGAAATCAAAGATGAGTAGCATTATCATAAATCATATACGGATACCAATTTTTATGCACAGATGCGCGATTTCGACAAATTATGTCTCTCTTCAGTGATGCTCAAACCGAAATGTTAGGAAATCCGAAACCATGAAAGTAATATATTCACTCTCTCTCTCTCTCTCTCTCTCTCTCTCTCTCTCTCTCTCTCTCTCTCTCTCTCTCTCTCTTCTCTCTCTCTCTCTCTCTGTCTCTCTCTCTCTCTGAAATTATTTCATTTGCACATAAATACATTACTATACAGTCGTGTTATGGACGTTTCAATTCATGAATTGAAAATATGTTAAACTATTTTGGTGCATCGTATGTGACCCATTTCGAAAAATAAATCTCTCATTAGCAATTCCTGAAGCCTAAAAGTTTGGAAAGGCAAGGACAAAAAAGAGTTTTTTAAAAGCCTGAAAAAGTCTATTACCTCAAGCCAATAGCCTGTTACGAAAAAGAGATTTGCAAGAGGGAGGTACTCCTACCTTCCGAAATGTCCAATGTTTTGTGACGTTATATATGCATGTTAATTACATTTTGTATCATATCGATACTTGTTAGTAAGATGGCAAGACTTACTGGGCTTGTCAATACGTGAGAAACTAACACAGTTACAACTTGCAGATGGCATGAATCTAATGTAAAATTGTAGCTGATGTCAAAAGGTGAATATATAGTTGACAATATCATCACTCTGTGACAATACATGCATGCCTATAACTTTACAAGGCACGTCTAGTCCTCACTTCTATACGTTACTATAGTAGTGAACAAACAGATTTAGTAGAAGAATGTATTGAACTACTACACTATAGGCGTTCCAAGGAGTTATACACTGTTTGACATGGAAGTACTGAAGTTGGAGCAGCTTTTCATTCCACTGCTTTGAATTCTCTTGGCTCCGTGATTGTTATTCGGAACATTTACCGATGTAAGAGAAAGTGAAACCAAAAAATATTGTAACATCCACATAGGAACAACAAAACAACACAACAGCCCCTAAACCCTCAGTCATTATAACGATATATATTTATATATATATATTTAAATCCCATTTCCTTCGCTGATTGTCATTCAATATATTTGCAAAATCAAATGCTTTTTATTTGGGATGATATAATTGGCTGACTAATTTTTTTTTTGCCAAAACATTTTGAATGACATATGTAAGGTTTTTTAAAATTCAAAACATGTTACTTTTCCATTGTCGGTACAGTATTTAATGTTTTTCCCTAATTCGATTTTCTACCGCGAACTTTTATTACTTAATGTTCACAAGTATTACGGAGTGAGAAAGAAAAGAAGATTTGTATTCCTGTTCTGAACAAAAGCTACATTGTTAACATGGTATACATGATTCTGCAAAGTCTAACGATATACTGAAAATTTTCAAAATGTACAAATTACATAATACAAAATGGCCAGGTGTGTATGTGAATGTTTTGTTTTCCATGTAGATTTGAAATTAGAAAAGATATTGTATTGTTTCTGTTGATGCTAACAGTATAATTTCAGAGTTCTGCTCGAAAACTAAATATTAAGTTCACGTTTTTTGAAATTTGTTAATCTCGTTCATTTTCTAGGTTCAACATACGGGTATGTTCTGGACAACTTGTTTTAGATTAAGTAAATAAGTGAAGATACACGAACATTGACCCAATCTCGAAGTCCCAACAGGATTACAAAAGTGACGTGGCAATCACGGAACTCTGAATACTCTTAGAGGTGGAATCAGGTATCTAGGAGTTGATATAACGACCACATCCTGCCGTGATCCCATTGTCTAGTTAGGTTAACGAAGTAATCCTAGTCAAATCGGTGTGTAAAGAACAGGCCAAACAATTGTAAAGAAACTTGTCATACAGTATTTCATCTAATGACAATGGTATGTGGCAAAACAGATCGTTATAACAACCATAGAATTTCCAAAATAATTGCTTCAAACGTACTGTTGAAACCCCTGCAACTAGAACTTGTAAGTAGTCTGTCTCGATTAAAAAAACTGATCATAAGCAGAACAACTCTTGCGTATCAAATTAAGTTGAGACACATTATGCAGGTGATGATGGAATATTCTTGTACACGCATTTGCAACGAAAGCAAACAGGCTTTACTATGGTTTTGTCGATAAAGAAAGTTCATAATGAAGACCTTGGAAATACAAATAGCGAAGGTAATATGGTGCTAAACGTAATCATAGAGCCAAAAAACATATACAAAATCGAGTGTTGGGCAACACGGACCTCCGACAAAGCGAAGGTAGGATCAGGTGCACATTGAGGAGTAAGCATCCTCTGTTGACCGATCACACCCGCCGTGAGCCCGTAGTCGAAAATAAAGTAAACGGGATTACCCGTAGACAAATCTAGTAGGAAAAGACAGTCTAACAAATGGATATGAAACAAATCAGTCAACATATGACTTAATGATAAATTTGTAATCGCAAACAAGGTCATTGATAGCGACCGTAGAATTTGCGAAATGATTGCAGATTAGGGTTATATCTCAGAACCAAAGAAGAGCCTTGCATAAAAATAGCTTAAATTAAAAAAAAAAATGATACTACATAAGAATCATTCTATTTACTGCGGCACACTTCGATTCGTCTCATTGGCCCATTCATTGATAACACAGTTGGTACTCTATTTCGTGTCATTTGGATTACTTATTGCTGAACAATTCTTCCTAAAAGATGCCGCCATCCATTCGTCTCTTCGTAGCAGGGCAGCGAGGAATGAGGAATTGTGTCGACAGAAACTGAATTTGCTACCCTGTCGAAGAAGTGTACAATTTGAATCTCAGAGAGAAAGAGAGAGAGAGAGGAGAGAGTAGAGAGAGAGAGAGAGAGAGAGATGAGAGAGAGAGAGAGAGAGAGAAGAGAGAGAGAGAGAGAGAGAGAGAGAGAGACGCACGCACATACACATTTATTTATTAATCCATGGTTATTAAATTTTAATGACTATAAATAGGTTTGTCTAACGCTTTTTAACGAATTGATTTTGAATCAAAATATATTGGTATATTTCGCAACAATATATCGTGCAATTATTTCCTTGAGATCTTATATGAGGAAAGCAAAGATAACGTACAGTGATCAATCTCACATTTCATTTCCTGTAATTTCAATGGCAACAAATCTATGAAATTGAGTGTAAATTTTTTGAAAAAAAAAAGAAAAACAATTACCAGAGAAAACACTGTATAGAGGAAGGATACGCAGACAAATAAGGAAAACCAATACGAGTACTGGTGTTTGGAACATTTTGTCTCCACTGCTGCAATGTTCTGTGATTATATAACCAAAACGAATCTGTTAGAAATAGTACGATGACTCAGCAAACGAATATACAAAAATGTTTATTTTGATATTGCTATATCAAGGAAATGGCAACTTCAATACATTCATAAAGTCTATATACATATAAGCATTTATTAGAATCACTGTGTTAAAAGAAATTTAATGTTTAATCCAATTAGGCTATTCTACTAGAGAAAATAGAAAAAAAAATACTGATGAAAAGTTTGACTCTCATAAAGTAATATTTGCTTGTTCTATCACACTTTGTGGCCATCGATGTGTACCCCCTATCGCAAAACTCAAAAACCTATTGAGCCGTTATATGTTACAATCAATTGCATGGGGTAATTCAGGTATTTATTAGAAACATTTAAATAAGAATAATGCATATAATTTCAGATTTCGATAGTCAATTGAGAATAGTATCTTTAGATTAAAAGTAAGTTTTAATCTAAAAACTTGATAACGTTAAATGGCCTTTATCATCATTTTACTATTTGTGTTCATACACACCCAACAAAACATTTCTAGGCAAAGTATATACGATATATTCGGTATTAGGTTATGCCCTGACTTTTTTTTAAAAAAGGTGATGATTCAATGGTTGGGGGCTACCACAGAGCCGCCCCCTCAACAATCAAATCAATCAAATGTGACGGCCCCAAGTGGGCGAATTGAGCACTGGGGTAAACGCAAGTCACAAACGTCACAATTAAATTCAATCAATCAGTCAATCAATCAATAAAATCAATCAATCAATAAAACTCAATCAATAATTTAAGACAATCAAATCAATCAATTGTCCAACGAATCAATGTCTATCAATAAAACAATTCCAATCAACCATCACTACTGCAAAGTTTCAAGTTCATGCCATGAAGCTGCAGACTAAGTGGGTGCACTCCTCCATTGAGTTGGGTGCGCGAAACGCACTTGCATGTGCCACATACGCCATTGGAACAGGAGCCGCATGTGGAACTGCAACCGCCACCAAAGGAGTGCCCAGTACCGTGGTGACGGCAGCAGACTCCAACTAAAATTGGTCCACGCTAACCAGGATTGCCGCAGAGTGTAAGAAAATCCATTACACTGTCTACCTATAAAATTAAGTACTCCTAGTAAATTATTCAGGATTAAATCATTCACAGGCTGTTGACAAAATGCACACCCCTAAGAATGATGCAGTTAAATGGATTTGCTTCAAAACTGTGGGTGTTTGAAACAATGTATATACGCCCCACCTCCTTGAAGCTATGAAACTATGCCCTTCCCTGATAATTAGTCGGGATCTCAAAATTCCTCAACCTGCACAACTAACGAGGCAGAAGGGAAGACTATATTAAACCTGACACCCAGAAAAAGTTTTATTTCAAGTCGGTGACTGAAGCCTATTAGTGAGTAATACAGTTGGTGCGGCTATTATCACTTGCAACCACACATGGAAAATCAAATCTGGAATGTACGATGCTCTCATTATGTATCATAGAATTGGCACAAACTGATTTTAAATCCATGCCACCCATAACTTGCCAGCAACATGGACAAGTTTAGCCGTTTGCATAACACGGATTTGATCCGTGGGGGTCCGGCGGTCAGAAAAGCACCCCATCATCCCTCACGTGTTCGTAAGCGGCGACCAAATGGGGCAGTCATACGAATGAGACGGAAAACCGAGCCCCCGTGTCACAGCAGGCGGCGGCACAACAAAGATCCCTCCCCGCTCAAAGAGCCCCGAGCGCGCCTTAGGCCCAAATTGTTGCAGCCCTTCCCGGCGAATGGGCCCGGCTGAGCGAAAACACTCCCGAGTGGGACGGAAAACAGCAAATAATCATTGAATCCAACCATACACGGATTTAACTCTGGATTGTCCGGTTACCTATCAGAAAATGGGCTCACGGCGGGTGGAATCGGTCAACAAAGGGATACTCACATACGGGCGCCCGACCCCCAAGTGCACCTAGGGACCAATGTTTGCCCAAACTCATGCCTTCATGTCCTCTATTCGGCTGACTTACTTAGATGATCACTGTTCCATTATCATGCCTTTTAAACTAAAATTTAATTGAGGGCTGCGTTCCCCTTGATACTGGCACTCACGCCCTTGCTGTCTGTTTTAATGGAGGATCTGGACAACCCAGATTATAATTTGACCTATTGAAAACTAATGAATGGATATGTGTGCATATATAAATAAAATACGCAAAGCTAGTTTGAATGTAATATTAAATAATAACAATCTTGGGGGATATTATAGCCGATTCAGCGATCGATCCATATGACCTGGCGCTTGAAAACTTATTAGCAATGCCTTGCTGGCAAGGGCAGTAGCTGCCCCAAATGCATTAAGAGTGGGTGTGGAATGCCTACAGTCATATCCCACCTAAATTAACCAACCGGGACAGTACTGAAGTAAGCATTGGTTAACTAGTAAAGGGGACAGGGCGTGGAAGTGAAACAAAATAGTTGTCCCTCTTCATGTGGAATTAAACCCCAGGTAATTGTACTGGCCTGTAGTGGAGAATATACTTGATATGCAGGTACCGACAGTTAGTTGCCGAATCCTAATGAACTGTCTTCCATGAAAACTAATGCAGAAATGTACGCTTTAACCTGGAATTATTTGTATCCTTGTATGAATAAATATGCAATAAATATTATGTAATACAGTTGGATATGTTAAGATAAAAAAAAGGGGGGGCGGGCTTGGAATAGCCACTTGTAAGGCTTTGAAATAGCCACTGTATTTGCTTATTTGGTGTATGCTTACGAGGAATTGTTTAATTAGTCTATTAGCAATGAAAAAGCTGCCCTCTGATTTGAGCTATGAGTAGCTAGGTTGTGTTGTTGCGTACGCTGCTAGGCGCCAGCTGCTGAAGGAGATCCACTGGTTGTAAGCTTAGTAGAAACAGGAATTATTTGGTTTTCCCATGAATATTGTTGTGCTTTGAAACTGAAGTGGTCTATAAGACCACATGTAAACTGATGTAGTGTCATGAATATTTCTTTTTGTGCTTGTAATGTAAGACAAATGAATTGTATTAATGATAATGTCGTGTTACAAGACATATTCGACACAACATGAAATATATGGAAAAAAATATGAATATGATTCCTTGAGTTTTTCCTCCTACACAACGCCCATAGAGATATAGCCAGCACAATGAATGAAAGTTATGGTCACCTACAAGTAGCACCTAAAAATGTTATTGACTTAACGGACGTGTTTAGAATGAAAAATAGGAGACAGACTCCACATTTTCTTACTCGAGCCACTGAAGTAATTGAGGGTCCAATAGGACCAGCTGCGATAAATATTTACGCTTCGCTACCTTAAGCTAATATCTCCGGACCGACTGCACCCGGACATGAATCCACTCACTAACAGCAAAAAATTCTACAACTTATTGACCCTTACTTAAAAACCTTGACTATGTTGATATGATCTGTGTGCGTTTCTGTACACGGCGAGTTTTAAATTTGCTCCATGAAATGATTTTCCTCAAATTGATACAGTGTTGAACTGTCATTTAGGTCACCAACCGTTTGATGTTTGTTTAAAATCACAAATTTTAGTGAACGCCACCGCTGCCAGGAAATGGCTCGTGTGTGTAAAAAAACATTTAGCTTGCCCACCAGGCTCTTGAAGATCGATCAGAATTTTCCTTGACCTGAATTTCCCAAGTATCATAATGCAAATATTGATTAGTGTCCAATCTAAAATGAGGATATTATGTAGATGTTGTAGGGATGAACAGATTCGTCATGGTTGAAAGGGTCTACATCTCCACCCACCAATTACATTAAGTCTGAAGGATTGATATTTTCTTTGGTTCATGACTAGATCAACGGATGATGAATCAACACAATTGCTATGCTATTTCCACCATGGCTGAGAAATATTTGAGATAAATGCGCTTCAAATGAGTAATCAGTAGATGAAATCATGTTTCAATAGTGCTAGTGATTGCTCCGAATGAGTGGTACTAATAAAGCACTGCCGAAAATGATAACTAATTATACAAAATTAATGTTGCACATGTATAGTTGAAGTCACAGATCCAAAATGATTACTAGTGTCAATATAAAAACCAATTCATTAACATGTGATATGCAGAAGTCCACAGAGGAATTCATTTGGCAAAAGCTGCGGTTAATTCAGAATCTGCAGCAATAACCACAGCCAACATCAAAGCGGTTAGATTGCTCGAATGTCGGAATGATAAAAAGAACTGTTACAAATTGTACTTTAATGCAAGTTTTAGATATCAGCAGTGATATGATGTTTATACGATACACTATTAGCATAATGTACTTACATTGATTAAGTATCGCGCCCATCCTGGCCAACCAGTTGTTAATTGTGTGTTACGTTTCAACTTACAAGTATCAAGAGTATGATTTGGATAGCATTAACATGTTAGTGGCTCTTTTCTTCAACAAAGTCAGTTGCTTCTGCATATAATTGATAACTGTATAATGCTATGTCGTATCGCTGTAATATTCTTTGAGCAACAATGGGATCACAAAGCCATATATAACAAAGTTAATCCAGGTGTAAAATAATCAGAACAATTTTCAATCTGTTTCATGCCATAAGACATTCACAATCTCTCTTATTGT
>CAJDSM010028800.1:21894-33070 GCA_903981925.1 Ostrea lurida
CTAAAATTGGGAGTTGGAAACAAAAAACCTTTTATCAGGTTATTCCAAAAGCATGTACTCTTCAAGCAAATCCTGTGTCCGTCTACAGCAATGGCATGGCAGACTTTTTTCCCAATAAAAAGGTAGGCGTCAACAGGGTGACAATTTTTAAGTCCCAAATTTGTTTAAAGTATTATTAATGATTTTCCAGGATTATCTTCAACTCATCATCAGGATCCTTTTGATCTTGAATTCTTCAAACATTCAAATTGTTTAATGTATGCTGATGACATAATTCTACTTCCTCCTCAGGCCAATGATTTACAACAAAAACTAAAACATTTTACAGCAGTATTTGCAATGATTGGGGTGTCTGAGTGTTAATTTCTCTAAAAACTAAAGATCCTGATTGTTAATAAGGCAATGCAGACTCTTTGAAACTAAATTTCTATTTGAATGCACTGAACATAGTTAGAATGTGTATCCAAACTACCAATACCTTGAATTTCATTTTGTTCCTCTGGTTCATTTCTCCCTTTTGCTCAGAAGCAACTTTATCAAAAAGCCACTAAAAGCACTATTCAAACTAAAAGAAAGACTCATTTCACTAAACCCTGATATTAAAAACCATCTTATTCATATATTTGACCACACCGTCCAAACCAATATTATTAATATTCTTACAGAAATCTGGGGGGTATTTTCATCCTTTTTCAACAAAAAAATCTAACTAATTCTTGTGTACCATAGACAAATGTACATCAACACCAACTTATGTGATAAATTACATCTTCAATTTTGACAAATATCCAATTACTTGCGTTGTACAATATAAATCAAATAAGCAACAAATTTTTGCTGTACTGTGGAATTGGGAAGATTTCCCCTTCATTTTGACATATTAAAAAGTCATTGCTAAGTTACTGGTATAGACTTGAAAATCTTGGCGAGTCATTCCATTATTGGGCTGAGTGCATATTCGAGAATCAAAATTACTTTTTGAACAAAACAATCCATCATTGGTTTTGGATCTATCAACTGTTCATAACTAATATTAATGGTATAAAAGATTTGCCCTTAAAAGGACCATACCAGTTAAAAAGGTGTCAAAAATTGTCCATTCAAATACTATATCAAAGAATGACATTTCCCCTTTAAATTCAAACTCGGATTAAAAAATTATGCTGCTTTTCACTTTTAAAGCAAAATTTTGGTTTTGAAAAATTATTTAAAATCAAGAAAAATTTTGAAACAAAGGAGAAGTTTTAACACGTTTCCGTATATCGCCCATAGACGTAAACATTGAAAGGGGGACGTTATCAAAATCCCTCGACATGAGAGATTTTGTCTTAGATGCAACAACAATTTGGGGATTGATTCGAAAAACATTTTTATTCTCATGTAGTCATTATCAAGAAGAAAGAGCTTTTTTCATTCCGATGATAGGCAAGTCATGAAAATTTTTGTAAAAGATGGGACAATGTCAAAAGCTCATTTGGCTTAATGACCAATTGAAGATGAAAATATTCTTCATCCAAGTTAGCAAGATGATTATTTTTAAAAGTAGTGGAATTATTTGATTACTACATCTGTACAAGTAGTTACATTTCATTGCATTGTGCACATTTTCTTCCTTCGTGTTCTTATAAAATATACACATGTAAGCTTTCTTTGGTTGCTGGGGAGTACAGACTAATAGTCTGGGAACTACAATTTATTGCCAGGGGACTGTTAACAGGCATTGTCCCTGGTGCTCCCTGCAATTCAAAGGTCAACAAATCAACATTTTGTAAATTGTTTTCATTTAATACAATTGATAATTATTTTAATCATCCTTACATGAGTATTTAGTAATGTGAATGTGGTATGTATTATATCTCCCTGCTTTGTACATAATTTTATTTTCTTCTCCCCCCCCCCCCACCTTTTCATGTTTCTACATTTGTAAGCTGTCTTTGTTGGCTGGGAAGTACAAGACCAATGAGTCTGGTGCTAGTTGGTTCACCAGACTGTTAACAGGCAGCCGTCCCTTGGGTGCTCCCTGCAACGAGTCAACAAAGTTCAACATTTTTAAAATATGTGGTATGTATTTATATCTCCACTGCATTGTACACAATTTTTTTTTTTTAATTTTTATTTTTTCTCTCTCTCTTGCCTCCCCCCTCCCCCTTGATATTCTTACATTTGAAAGCTGTCTTGGTTGCTGGGAGTTACAAGACCAATAGTCGGGTGGTGCTAGCTGTCACCAGACTGGTTAACAGGCACCGTCCCTTGGTGCTCCTGCAATCAAGTCAAACAATTCAACATTTGTCAACCAATCTTTTCATAAAATAGATGTTGTGCAGTTGCAAGAAGAAATGTGAACAGTTTGGAACTTGTCATAATGATTGTTTCATTTTCTTTTCTTTTCTCATTGTTAATATGTTTACGGTGCTAACCGTTGGTGCGAGCGAAGACCTAGGGTAAGCGTAGTCTAACTTCGACCAATTGGGTTAATTTCGACCGATTATGTTGTACTCCAGTATTTTTATTTTCACCGTTTGTCCGAAAAAAAAAAACATTCCCCCATTATGTTAATTGCAAAATGCAAACTTTTTCTCTTCAAATTATTAATAGTTGTTTGATTTGATTGTTACCACCAGAAAGACGCCCCGGGAAAACTTTCAAACGTAATAGCAGCAACAATACCTATATTTGGGTATTTACCACAA
Organism: Ostrea lurida; assembly: GCA_903981925.1. NCBI lineage: Eukaryota > Metazoa > Mollusca > Bivalvia > Ostreida > Ostreidae > Ostrea > Ostrea lurida. The sequence goes on from CAJDSM010028800.1 coordinate 24,585, forward strand.
CAACAGTGAGAATAGATCGGTCTCAAATTCTGATTGATCTCACCTTCACATGAAAGTGACAACTTTGCAACGTCTTGCTTCTGGCGTGTGCGAATGGATCATTTCCGACCAGTGGCAGAATGCTGTCATGATAGATGAAGCCAACACCTCTCCAACACATGGTGGAAAATCAACAAGTCGGCGGCCAACTGTCCACATTTCCCACGGACACTGCAGGCTACCGGAGAGAATTCAAAATATTAACTTATTTATCACCATAAGAACCAAAAGGGCGTTTTTTCTCAGTTAGCTGATCGAGATTGTAAACATTGTAATGTATTAATTAACCTTTAGTCACAAAGGGACTTGATTATTTTGGCATATTTGTAAAAAAAAACAAAAAAAAAAAAAACAACAAACAAACAAACAAAAAAACCAAAAAAAAAACCAAAAAAAAACCAAAAAAAACAAAAAAACAAAAACAAAAAAAAAAAAACGTTTTTGCCTGTCTATTGTTATACCCAGGTCTATACAATTGCAATACATAAGTTCGAAATAAGAGCTACATGTATTCTGTGTACGAGGTAAAGTTCTAGAGCGACCCGAATACTTAAGTAAGACGAATATCACAGTCTACACAACAAATATACGAAAAATTGTTTCTATTTTCTATCTAACATATAAAAGTAGGAAATACAAGCTACGATCGGAGAAAATGTTTTACGAAGATTAAAACAAAGAATGAAATTTAGCTTTTCAATATATGACCTGCCATTGATCAAATGCTGTCTGATGTGTTTATAGCCATTGTTAAGCCGTTTTTCACACATGATTTGACTATGGATTGTCCGTTTTACCTGATCAAGACTATGGGCTCACGGCGGGTGTGACCGGTCAACAGGGATGCTTATCTCTCCTAAACCCCACCTCTGGTGTGTCGAGGGGTCCGTTTTTGCCCAACTCTTGTTTTTTGTATTCTGTTTAGGACTTACAAGATTGATCACTGTTCGTTATCTTTGCATTTACATCATAATGAGTCCTGCCCTAGATATGGTGTTAAAGACAATATAATTCTTGGAGGGGGGAAACTCCAAAGTTGTTAAAACTCATATTTAGGGGCAACAGAGAGTATAATTTTGTATTGATCATGCAGAATTTCAACGTTGGGTTAAGGTCAATCACATTGTAGTATTTAGTATTATTAAATGGGGCTTAGAGCAATTGTGAGATATTTAATAATAGATGAATTTATATAAAGACAACAATCAGTACTTTCATTGAAATAATTTGTCTTGACTTCTTTTCATATGATTTCCATGTGTTTGACGTCCTTCCAATTTCAAGGTAGGCTTGGCATCTTCGTAAAATTTAAAGCAGATATAACCAAAAAAAAACCCACCAGATATCCAGTAAAACCATCAAGATAATTAATTTCAAGCGTAAACAACGCAAATTTCATAGCTGACAATAGCTCACTCGGTTGAGAATAAAGTGCTGATAAATAGCAGTAACCAATAGTTCAACATACCATCAGTCACCTATTTATATCACATACTAAATATCGCATTGGGGGTGGGGGTGGGGTGGAGGGGGGCATGGTGGATTAACATGTACATTTATTGGTATTAAGATGGATATAATTCTAATGCAATACATCTATAAAATGCCGAAGTGAACAATTATATCAAAGCTAATCATAGTCCCAAAAAAACCATACACAAATCGAGATTAGGACAACACGGACCTTCGACAAAAGTGAAGGCAGGATCGTGTGCATGGAGGAGTAAGCATCCTCTGCTGACCAGTCACACCCCGTGAGCCCGTAGTCGAAACAAAGTAACGGGGTTACCCGTCGCAACATCTGACAAAAATGTGTGTAACAAAGGGTATGAAACAAATCAGTCAACGTATGACTTAGTGATAATTGTAATCGGCAAACAAGGTCATTATAGCGACCGTTAGAATTGTGCGAAATGATGACTTTTAGCGAGATTCGTTATAACCCTGCAACATCAACTTTTTGGTTAGTAGTTGCGCCTCGCTTTAAAAAATCATCATACGCATGGCATACCCTTGCGTATCGAAACACTGAGAGACATGCACACCATAAGTAGGTGATGTTGGTACATACTACAGAAAAGGAAAGTATACGATTGCAAGTCAAAGTCAATCACGTTTATCATAATATGTAGAGTCAGTCTGCCTTTAGAGCCAATATTAAGTAAGATATCCAAATATGAACAAATCTGTCAGATTCTGTGGCTGTCTTTTATTTCGAAGCTCGTTCAGGATATATATGAAATGACATAATTGTTAAAATTGATCTGTTAATTGATAAGACATGTCTATTACCTATAATATGAGAGTCATTAAATAAAAAATGTAATCCACATTAATCCTAGAATGATTCAGTTTTCAGACCAGTTGCGCTAGATCGCTTCAGAGGCAGCAGCGAGTAGCGTGCTCTTTGTCGTTTCTGAATTGCCCATGCGTTGGTCTTGAAAGATGTGTAGCAACCCTTGATCTGGGGTCTTACAGAAAAACAGGTAGGAAATCAAAGATGATGGAAGCATTATCATAAATCATATTACGATACCAATTTTTATGCACCAAGATGCGCATTTCGACAAATTATGTCTTCTTCAGTCGATGCTCAAACCGAAATGTTGGAATCCGAAACATAATCATATATCTCTCTCTCATCCTCTCTCTCTCTCTCTCTCTCTCTCTCTCTTCTCTACTCTCTCTCTTCTCTCTCTCTCTCTCTTACTCTTCTTTCATCTCTCTCTCTGAAAATTATTTCATTTGCACATAATAATTATATACAGTCCTGTTATGGACGTTTCAATTCATGAATTGAAAATAATGTTTAAACTATTTTGGTGCATCGTATGTGACCCATTATCGAAAAATAAATTCTCCTCGATTAGCAATTCCTGAAAGCCTAAAAAGTTGTGGAAAAGGCAAGGAAAAAAAGAGATTTTTTAAAAGCCTGAAAAAAGTCTATACCTCAAGCCAATTAGCCTGTTACGAAAAAGGTAGAATTGCAATGAGGGAGGTACTCCTACCTTCCGAAATGTCCAATGTTTTGTGACGTTATATATGCATGTAATTAATTTTGTATCATATCGATACTTGTGTAAAGATGGGCAGACTACTGGGCTTGTCAATACGTGAGAAACATAACACAGTCAACTTGCAGATGGCATGATTCTAATGTAAAATTGTAGGATGTCAAAAGCGTGAAATTATGAGTTGACACAATATCCATCACTCTGTGACAATACATGCATGCCTATAACTTTACAAGGCACTCTGTCCTCATTTCTATACGTTATATAGTGTGAACAAACAATTTAGTAGAAGATGTCATTGAACTACGTACACTATAGGCGGTTCCAAGGAGTTATACACTGTTGGACATGGAAAATACTGAAGTGTGAGAGCAGCTTTCATCCACTGCTTTGAATTCTCTTGGCTCCGTGATTGTTATTCCGGAACATTTACCGACTGTAAGAGAAAGTGAAACCAAAAAATATTGTAAACATCCACATAGGAACAAACAAAAACAACAACAACAGCCCCTAAACCCTCATCATTATAACGATATATATTTTTTATAATTAATCCATTTCCTTCGTGATTGTCATTCAATATATTGCAAAATCAAATGCTTTTTATTTGGGATGAATAATTGGCTGACTAATTTTTTTTTTGCCAAAACATTATTGAATGCATGATGTAAGCGTTTTTTTAAAATTCGAAAACATGTTACTTTTCCATTGTCGGTACAGTATTTAATGTTTTTCCCTATTTCTGCGATTTTCTACCGCGAACTTTTATTACTTAATGTTCACAAGTATTACGTGAGTGAGAAAGAAAGAAGATTTGTATCCTGTTCTGAACAAAGCTAATCGTTAACATGGTATACATGATTTCTGCAAAAGTCTAACGATATACTTGAAAATGTCTCAAAATGTACAAAATACATAATCAAAATGGCCAGTGTGTGTATGTGAATGTTTTGTTTTCCTGAAGATTGAAAATAGAAAAGATATTGTATTGTTTCTGTTGATGCTAACAGTTAATTTCAGAGTTCTGCTCGAAAAACTAAAATATTAAGTTCCACGTTTTGAAATTTATTAATTCGTTCATTTTCAAGGTCAACATACGGGCATGTTCATGGACAACTTGTTTAAGATTAAGTAAAAGTGAAGATAACGAACATTGACCAATCTCGCAAGTCCCAAACAGATTACAAAAGATGACGTGGGCAATCACGGAACTCTGAATACTCTAGAGGTGGAATCAGGTGTCTAGGAGGAATATAACGACCACATCCGCCGTGATCCCATTGTCTAGGTTAGGTTAACGAAGTAATCCCTAGTCAAAATCGGTGTGTAAAGAACAGCCTAACAATTGTAAAGAAACATGTCATACAGTATTTCATCTAATGACAAGTTGTATGTGCAAACTAGATCGTTATAACAACCATAGAATTTCCAAAATAATTACTTCAAACGTTACTGTTGAAACCCCTGCAACTAGAACTTGTAAGTAGTCTGCCTCGATTAAAAAACTGATCATAAGCAGAACAAACTCTTGCGTATCAAATAAGTTGAGACACATTATGCAGGTGATGATGGAATATTCTTGTACACGCATTTGCAACGAAGCAACAGGCTTTACTATGGTTTTGTCGATAAAGAAATTCATAATGAAGACCTTGGAATACAAATAGGCGAAGGTAATATGGTGCTAAACGTAATCATAAGCCAAAAAACATATACAAAATCGAGTGTTGGGCAACACGGACCTCCGACAAAGCGAAGGTAGGATCAGGTGCCATGGAGGAGTAAGCATCCTCTGTTGACCGATCACACCCGCCGTGAGCCCGTAGTCGAAATAAAGTAAACGGGATTACCCGTAGACAAATCTAGTAGGAAAATGACAGTCTAACAAATGGTATGAAACAAATCAGTCAACATATGACTTAATGATAATTTGTAATCGCAAACAAGGTCATTATAGCGACCGTAGAATTTGCGAAATGATGAAATTAGGGTATATATCTCAGAACCAAAGAAGACCTTGCATAAAAATAGCTTAAATTAAAAAAAAAAATGATACTTACATAAAATCATTCTATTTACTGCGCACACTTCGATCGTCTCATTGGCCCATTCATTGATAACACAGTGGTACTTCTAATTCGTGTCATTTGGACTACTTATTGCTGAACAATTCTTCCTAAAAGAACGCCGCCATCCATTTTGTCTCTCGTAGCAGGACAGCGATGGACATGGAGAATTGTGTCGACAGAAACTGAATTTGCTACCCTGTCGAAGAAGTGTCACAATTTGAATCTCAGAGAGAGAGTATGAGAAGAGAGAGAGAAGATAAGAGAGAGAGAGAAGAGGAGAGAGAGAGAGAGAGAGAGAGCACGCACGCACGCACGCACGCATAACACACATTTAATTATAATTAGGATATGGTGTATTGTTAAACAATAAAATGCTTTCTTGTTGGTTTATTGGGTGATGAAGGAAACTAGCATTGCTGAAAAAACCTGCGTTTGCTGGTTACGAAAATTTTTTCTGCAATGATTTAAAGGCATATTATCTAACATATTCATACAGCAGAAAAAACAATTGCGTTTTGACGTTAAAAAGAATTAAAAAGGAGTAAAAAATGGTAAATTGTAAAAAACAAAATGCTAGAATTGTCGTTTTCCTGAAGTTTGTCTGCCAGAAGAATCTGATTAATTATACGAATATACCAAGATTCTGATGACGATTCCGATAACTGTCGCCGACGTCAGAAGACGACGTCATAATGCTATAGGCACAGCAAGGTTAACAGTTGAAGAAAAAGTCCACATTCTATTTACTTAAGATATATTCCTATGAACTGCTGTACTATTTTTTTTTACTTCCTAGTTTAATATGTACTTGAAAACTTGAATTTTCATTGTGTCTAAGTCATTTTGGAGAATTTTTTGTCGCTGAGGCTCCTTGGTAACTGCGTGTGAGCACGCGTAAATAGCTTTCCGAACGAGTTCAAATAGGGGTCATATGAATAAAGGCGGGGCCAAATCGAATTTTTATCATCCTGGCAAGAATTCAACGAACAATATTTTAACTAGTTTGGTCTAAGAATAACAGTAAAAAAGCATATTGGTAACAAATAATTATTTCAATATTATCATAATCTTACGATTTCAATGCATTCTAACTGAAATAAAATATTGAAATTTTTTGTTAGACAATATGCCTTTAAGCACTAAAATATCATAATGTTGATCATTTTTGTTACTTTAAATGGAACAGCAATTCAACCTTTGACCTCAAAATCGCCCCATATTTGGTAATGATCATGTGAACATGTGACACTTCAAAACCGGATCCAAATGGTTTTGCAATAAACATGTATTTATTGGATGATAAATGCAATATCAATTTCAAAGGAATATAAGAGAAAAGATTCAGTGAATGTAAATGTATTCGTAACAAATATCGTGCAATAATTTCCATAAGACCTTATATGAGGAAGTGAAGATAACGTACAGTGATCAATCTCACATACATCTTCATTTTTTGTAATCAATGGCAACAAATCTAAGAAATTTAGTAAAATTTTAGAAAAAAAAGAAATAAAAGAAAAATCCATTTACCAGAGAAAACACTGTAGAGGAAGGATACGCAGAAATAAGGAAAACCAACACGAGTACTGGTGTTTGGAACATTTTGTCTTCACTGCTGCAATGATCTGTGATGATGATAACCGACGAATCTGTTACAAATAGTACGATGACTCATGCAAACGAATATACATAAAAGGTTCTTTTGATATGCTAATCAAGGAAAATGGCAACATTTAATACATTCATAAAGTTTTATACATATAAAGCATTTATTAGAATCATTGTGTTAAAATAAATTTAATATCTAATTAGGAGGCTATCTACTAGAGAAAAGAAAAAAAATATGATTAAAAGTTTTGACATTCTCAGAAAGTATTTTGCTTGTTCTACAATACTTTGTGGCAATCGATGTGTACCCCCTGTCGCAAACTCACACCTAATGGGCCGCTCTATGTACGATCAATGTCATGCATAAATGGGATTATTTCAGATATTTATTACAAAATTTTGAATTAGAATAATGCTATATAATTTCAAATCCGAATAGTCATTGAGATATCTTTAGATTAATAAAAGTAACTTTTAATCTTATTCTGAACCCTAAAACTTGATAACGTTAAATTGGCCTTGTCATCATTTAGCTATTTTGTTCTACAACACCCAACAAAACATTTCTAGTCAAAGTATATATGATATTCGGTATTAGGTCCATCCCCTGGTTTTTTTTTTAAACGACGAAAAACAAAGTCTTGTCAAAGAGTGACATTCCGACATATTCCTTCATTACAATCTTTACCAAAATATTTCTCGTTTAAGTGATACAGCAAGCGTCAAAGTTTCATACCTTATTCCTCTTGAATTATGAATATTCATTTTGCTGACATCAGCAGTTGCAAAACATTGTAAACATCAAATACATTGGCTTCAAATATGCTTAATATAATATATTTTAAGCTTATAAGATACTTATGAAAATGTTTCACAAAATGCACCCCGAGATTATCGCGCATTTTCGAGTCTAGGTACGGTTAGGTACTATTTGCATTAGACAATACGCTATAACAATTTTCCACTACAAATCACTGAAAATTTGAAGTTTCCGAGAACACTCATGGCTCAAAAACCATCAACTGAGAATAGACTTAAGTCAAAATTGTGATCGCTCATATCTTAAGAATTCTCAATTACAGGTGCTTAAAAGATCTTGTAGCTTTAAAAAAAAATACAAATGCAAACTTATGCTAGAAATGTGATTTATTGATGAAAATTATTTCAAAAGTTAGCCAGATTTCTCAGTTTATGGTTTCGAAGCCAGGACGAAATAACTTTATGAAAATCGGAAAAAAGTCAATATCTTTCGTAATAAAGGACGTAATCAAAATCGAAAAGGCAAGTTATACTATCATCCCTGGACATGTCACAAAGATCGAACAACACATATCGGAGAAATTTGTAAAAAAAAAAAAATAATGATACAGAAAATGAAACCTTACAATAAGGTCTTCCATTAGAAATGATAATAATAACAATAATAATGATAATAATGATAATAATAATATAAAGTTGTTGATAAAAAAAACCTTACTACATGTAAGCGTCCTTCTCTGAATATTTAGATCAGGAAGATGTCCAAACATTTAAATACCGGTAGTCAAATCCTTTTTCTGACTAAAGGGAAGTTTAAATCCTTAGAACTGGCATTTGTTTAGATAATCTATATAATGAATTAATTTGTACGCAAATGCATTACTATACAGCCGTGTAATAGACATTTTAATCCAATTATTATATATTGGCACTATGATTAAAAATAATAACCTCAATAAGATTCAATACCCTAGTGCTACATGTATATGCACTTTAT
>CAJDSM010028801.1:5379-16028 GCA_903981925.1 Ostrea lurida
TATAGCTGTACAAGTGTACACATTTATGTATATTATGTATATAGCTGTACAAGTATACACATTTATGTATGTTATGTCTATATCTGTACACGTGTATACATTTATGTCATGTCTACAGTTTTGCAAGGTATACACATTTATGTTATTGTCTATAGCTTATGTGTCGAAGTGTACACCTTTTATGTGTATTCCTATAGATTGAACAAGTGTACACATATGTTGTCATAGTTTGTGACAATGTTACACATTTATGTTAATGTTATCGTCTAATAGTTTGTTCAAGTGTACACATTCATGTGTTATGTCTTTAGCTGTACAAGTGTACATATTTTTTATGTTATGTCTATAGCCGTACAAGTGTACACATTTATGTATGCTATGCCTATAGTTGTACATGTGTACACATTTATGTTATGTCTATAGTTTTACAAGTGTACACAATTATGTATGTTATGTCTATAGCTGTACAAAGACTTTAAAAGTTATGAGTTATCTGCGTACCGGAGATACCGGAAGTGGTGTTTTACATATACATGGCTAACGAAGTGGAACCTACGGAATGAACCGAAAAAAGGTTTTGAAAAAACTAATTGAATTTTCTAGGTTTATACACGTCCTCGAGGAATTACTTTGTGGTCAATCAAATGGCATAGATCGTGAAAATCCTGTAACGAGGATGTCCAGGGTGGTGTGTTGTGTACTCTTAAATATTCGGTGTTGACCGGAATTCTACATGTATTATAGCGATTGAACAAACCTTTCAAGATTTGTTCTTTGCTTTAATTGTAGAGGCGCTGAATCCGTATCAATCGCGTACAAGTTGGCTGAAATAATAGAAGTCAATAAATTTCTAACATGTCCACCTGGATGTCACGTGGGGGTGAATATGAGGACTATTCACTTCTACTTGTTTTGGATCTCAAGCCAATCAGAGAGCTCGGAAGTTAATTCATCAATGCATAAAATAATGTTATTTATCATAGTTTAATCAAAATTTCTTATTGTCTGGCATAATTAAGGATTCATTTCAAAAGAATGAATAATTTTAAGCTTTTGAAATTTGAGTTATCATTAACTCTAGTTATATATTTTCATGATCCCGGGTACAGGTGCTAGGAGGAGTAATGCAACTCCTATCTTGACAGTTCACACCACCGTGAGCCCAAGTGTCTTGATAGGTAAACGGACAGTAATCCCGTTAGGTCCGAATCAGTATGAAACACATACAATGTGAAGTTAGATTCTGTTGACCTTCAATATTTATGTGAATATTTTGCTTGAAACCAAATAATGTGTTGTATTGAGGCTTCATGTTCTATTGAAGCACAATCTTTACTTTTTCTGCAAAGAGATTTCAGTCCGGAATTTTAGATGTTTTAATAAATTCTTATAAGATATAGTAACTTTTTCCATGTTATCTGACATGATTGCTCTGTTCGTATCTTTTATAAAAAGACATTTTACACTACCTCGTAATTACGATATTACATAATTAACTCGTTATGACGAGATTGTGATATGCAATATACTAAAGGCTGCCGTATTGTTATTGCTGAGAATTATATAAAACTTAACATTTTTTCAGTAACTTCATATTAATATCAGATACACACAGTGACCATCATTTATGAAATTCTGATTGATACGAACAGCATCCCACACACATTCACTGACTTTGTCTTGCAACAATATCGTTGATGATTTCACGACTACAATATGGCTACACGTGGTTGTGCTACATTATACAATCATTGCTGTGTTTGAGGTCAATACGCTGATTTAGATACCTGAGAAGTACAATATTTTACTACTGAGTTGTCTAAATCATTGTATTAACCAATAAAGCAGCAATAATTGGTTTATTATACGATTAAATGATTAAAAAACATTTAAGATTGTTATTTGCTTTAATTGTAATTCAATTGGAGGTGAATCGATCGATCGCAGCAATTTGGCTGAGATCCAAAATCTTACGTAGAAGTCAATACCTCCTAATATTCACCTGAAGAGTCACGTGGAGGTGAATATTACAAATTACTGACTCTACTTTGTTGAATATCAGCCAATTAGAGGGCTAGGAAGTATTCAATCATATAATAATAGATTGTATTCCATGCCTACCCATTTTGATATATCAACATTATACGAAATGAAACAAATCTTTAAAATTTTGCAAATTTTATTGTAATAAAGATACAACGAAAAGTGTAAACACATGCAACAGTACATGATCGACACAAATATTCTTCGCGCTCCCATTAGAATTTGAGCTGTGGTCAGTTCTGTAATAATATAATAAAAAAAAAACAAGGATACAGGCATGGTAGTTACATATGTATATGTAGCTTAATGTGTATTCGGAATGATTGACAACCTGGATTTTCTATATGATGAAGTAATCATGAATATGTTACTATTAATAGTTGAAAATTTACCCGCTTGTTACGCGGCGTAAGTGTATCCCTGCCTGGTTTTCTCTCTTGACAAGTTTGTAACATTCCTGGTCTAAAAAACAAAAGCAACCATCAAATGTATTATGAAAACAGTTTCACCGTGATTGATCACAATATTCTAACAGAAACACAGACATTTGCTATCGTGTGTACATATCGGTCGGCAGCTCGCCTGTCCGCTCTTTGTGTGGGTTTAAGTTATCATAATGTGTCCCGTCAGCCTACATGTAGTACAGTATGTGTAAGTTGTAAGTTGTTTTACCCCGTTTTAGCGATATGTTGGCGACATGTTGATTAAAACTGGAATATTGAAGTCCCTGTTGTGCCTTTGCTATATTGTATGAGTCGATTCGACACCACCATTTACCGCCCCTGCTTTAGTTAGACGATATGTACTTACATAAGAAAGCTTCGTCCGAGGGGTATACCACTGGGCACTGCGTACACTCGGCGCCGTAGTGATCCTGTACTGTAGCTCCTAAAACGTTGTACTCCGCACATTTACCTTAATAAAATCAACAACAAGTCTGATATCTTTCAGTAATGAATTAATTTAAGCTATAAAACTAAATCTTGACATTCAAGTACTCTCACTTTGAGGGTCGTGTGGAGATTTTGAATTACCAATTATGTTGGCCCTGAGTGCACACACTTCGACGGTTTCATTTTCCCATGAATTGATGAGGCAATGATAAACGAACTCTTCACCGCTTGAGCAATGCTGTACTACTTCGCTGCATTTTTTCTTAAGAGCGGCTTCACGCCATTCATCCCTGTTCATTGGACACTTGTTGACATATTTCAAAGTGCTTCTTGAAGAACGCCTGTATAAAAGGTGGTAACAAAAGATTACGTTACCGAGATACTTGATATCATTCGTCTGCGTGTGTACGTACCGGTAAATACAGATTTACTATCATATACAAATACATCTAAAATTTCATTACCTTGTTGGCGTTGGAAACATAGATGCATGAAACTATTGTGAGTAAGAACAATGGCAAAAACAAATGACTCTTAAGTGTAGAGGACAACATCTCCAAAAGTTACATCTTTGGCAATTTTATCTAAAAACGAAAATGAAATCAACACAATGATATTGAATACGAATAGTAAATTGCTTCAATTAGTTTAAATCCAATTTAAACTCCTCAAAAAGTAACACTGGACGGTTGTAAGATTAATAATGACAATCAGTCGGTAGATTTATACATGCCCAAGTTCCTTGATGTGTAATATTAAAGATACCCCCATGTTGTTCCGATTATACCCTAATACATAAGTATAGTACATATAAATGGGGTCCGAATTATTACCTTAATGTTTTATATCATTTTTGGCACATTCGCAACCTTTTGAGCAAGCGGGTGGAATGCAGAAAGAACAAATTATGTAGATGGTTTTTGAAAATTTCCGATTATGTCACAGAAATGTACCCAGTAATTATCATAAAAGACAAATTGAAAGTTAGTCGTGTACTCCAACCTATATATTTAGATTAGAAATTTTACGAGTATTTTCTTTTATCTCAAAATACTTTTGATATTTATATCGCTATAATGACCTTGTTTGCGATTATACCAAATATACCTAAAAGGTCATGTGTAGACTGATATTGTAATTCATACCCTTTCAATTAGACTAAGTCATTTTTCCTACATGGGCCCCATCGGCCAGATTTTGACTATCGGGTAATAGCCGTTAGTCGTTAATTTGTCCTGACATAAGGCTCACCGGTCCGGGGGGTGTGACCATAGTAGGGGCAGATGGGATAGCTACTGCCTGCTCATCGGACCTCTAATCACAGAGTTGCTACACTTGACCTTGAGAGGTCTTACTCCGGAAACTGAGATTTTTAGCAATTTATCTATTCCTACTAGGATTGTCTGAGGGGGTCACTTTGCCCCCCGTTGGCAGGTCCCACCCAAGAGAGTAGCCCTGTTTTGGGGTCACAGAGGCGAACCCCTGGAAACCGAGAGGTTTTAAGAGCATTTTCATTGGTTAAGAACCGCGTCTGGCCCCAACGGTCCAAGTACACTCCTCGTTACTTCCTCGTCGACACTCCATTTCAGATGCATTCAACGTATCGTTTTGTTAATTAAGAACCATAATTTAATAGGATACATCATTTTTGCCTCTCTTTTCTTCGACCCTTTTGGAAAATAGGCTCATATGTTTCATTTAATTTTCAAAAAAATCTAACCGAATACCTACCGTTTCTTTTAAAACAGTTCACCTGCACAAAATCTCTTTCCTCTCTCTTTTCTTCTTTTGGTTTTATTTTCAAAGGGGTTGCCAACCCTCGCACTCCCACCTAATCTTGCGAATTTCGTAAAGAGGCGACCTGAAATGGGGCGGTCCATTCGGATGAGACAGGAAAACCGAGGCCCCGTGTCACAGCAGGTGTGGCACGATAAGAAGAAAAGGCCATGAGTGCCGAGCATAGGCCTAAAATTTTGCGCCTTCCCGGCAATGATACGTCTCCATGTTTTAATTATTTCAGGGGGCGTAACAATAGATAACTATAAATTCCAGATAAAAGTTAATTTAAAATCAAGAGCCACTTCTGCATATTTAAGTTGCAACATACAAACCGACAGTACTTCTTTCTGTTCGCTATGCCTAACCTCTACCAAAGAATATCGTAGGACGCATGTACTTAATGAACTTTGGATCGTCAACTTTTTCTTTTCACCATGTAAGCAAAACAAGGCCGGAGAGGACGTTAATATGATGTGGCATGGCGCCCCACACCAGCATGCGCTTAGAATTGGGAATTACTGTTAGGCGGAGCATTTAACCAACTGTAACGGTGTTTGGGTCCATGATTGGTTCAGTCTGAATAAAAGATTAACAGAAAATGATGTAATGTACGAGTCAATAATAATACTATATAGAGTTACCTATCTCTATCAAAAAACATGAACAGTTATCACATCTAATATACTAGTTTCCTACGCTATTCAAATCAAAAAGCCGGACCGGGCTCTATCCACCGCTCGCAATCGCCGAGACCTACACAGTGGAATTATTAAACCAAGAAGGACTAATAATCAACAGTATCTCTTTTCCCAGTATAACCCGTAACAAGTCATGCAATGTACACGGAACCAATTCATTCGGCTAATATTAGATACCTCTTCTTCTTCCGACAGCCAACACTGGAAATCACACCAGATACCTGAAAGCGCCCGCCTTATATACTATGCAAAACCCGGATACCCTCGAGGTATCATCAATTAGCGTCTATCGATAGCATCACTAAATGACTCAGCTCTAATTCAGCATTCAATGAACAAACGAAGCCCGATCGTCAAAATTACCCCACGCTCGAGTTTTATGCTCCCTCGCGGGATCAAGAATGACAAATGCATTAAAACTTTATTTCAAAAACAATGAGTGATAAAACATTAGACACAAACGGGCCCAAATGGGAAAAACAAAAAAAAAAAATGAGATTGGATGAAAATGATAATTGCACTATCTGATGATTGTCTCTAGCACTATACTATGATTACTAAACAAATTTTCCCTTGTGACTTTCTGTCATTAATTATCTTACATCAAGGCTCTCCCTCCCTCCCTTGACACAGCTTGATTCGACGTCCATTGCGCAGGTACTTTGTGATGATTAACCCTCTCTACATGTTTATTATTGGAACCTTCTGTTTGGGTGGCTGATCACAGCACCAGCTGTTTAATTTCCATGGAACATGCCACGAAACGCTCTACATCCGGACTCCATGGTGGCCTAGAAACTCGACCATCGTAACAACACTAGGCTTTCCCTTCTTTTCCACCTACCGCCAGTCGGCTGCAGTCGAAATTCTGATCCTCTTTTTGGACGTTTCTTTTTGTACCGGACTTGGCGTTGTTCTCTTGTCCGGAATCGACTTAGGGGCCAGCCGCATCAAAACGCCCGCGTTACAAGCTGTAGATTGACCAGAGACGTTTTCTCTTCTCTTACCGTTTTGCCTTCTCCTTTGTTTCTCCCTACTTGAAATACTCTGGGTGTTATATCCAGTCGGACACTCTCCCTTCTGGTGCACTCTTCCCTCTTCAGTGGTCCGAATACTTCTGCATGAGGGTGTTTGATCCTCATATCTTTCTGTAGAATCCCTTTTCCCTCCTTCCAAAAAAAGGAAAAAAAAACCTGGCATTCTTTTGTAGTCCATGCTATTGAGGCACCTGAATCAATCACAAAACCTGTGGTCGAACTTGTCCTTTTACTGACCAATACAAATTGCAGAAGAGCCGACGGCACTGCGAAGGTGTCTATGATGCCTCTACTAAGCATAATCTGATACATGCTCTTCACTTCTTCGTGCATGTTGGAATGGCAAAACGCCTTGGTGCGTTTACTGGCGCAATGTGTACCAGTTTCGATCTATGCGAACATTTCGCAAAGGGACCTACATCTTCATCTGTTTTCGAAAAAACAATCGCCCGCATCTTAAGAAGCAATGTTTTGGCCTTGTAGTTTCCAGATCTCGTCTAGCACGTGTACAATTATCGTACAGCTTCTATAAGATGTGCAGGCATTTCTTATTTTAGCTTGTTGAGATTCATATCAGGTTCTGGAATCCAAATGAGACATCTCCTAACTTGTACATACTCACCTACAACAGAACCAGGATTGATTGTTTTACTACTACTCCGAACAGGTTCATATAATGACGTAGTGGCACAGTATCCTGTCCTACGGACATAGTGCTCTATCCAAATCCCTGTATCTGACTTCAAAAACTTCTCTGACGTTTACGAATTTCCGGCTTTGGAAGAAGTCCTCTCGCTGCATTGGCACTACCTTTCCTTTCACCCAACAGCCTCTGTCTAGGCGGTAAATGAAAACAACTCGAAGTACAACACATTTATATGTTCTCAGACCTGATCCCTCTGATTGGATTTGGGTTGCTGAATGCCTATCAACGGACAATTTCTGGCGTACGCAATAATTATGACTGCTTTGTGCCTGACAGAAAATCTAAATCCAATATTCATCCATGGTTATGTCGGCCTACTACAAACTTCTGATCAGCTCTGGTACCATTCAGCAGTAAAGTGTATGAGAACTTTCCTAAGTACTTTCAAATGCTGACCGCTGGCTTCCATAAGACATCTCACTTGATAATCATTAAGTTAATAACTTCCAGCAATATTTCAATAACATACCTTGGCAGGACAGACCGTTGCACCTTGTATCATCAAGGTAGTTATCCATGTCATGATTTCGAGCAGTCGCATCACCCTGAGTCGTTCAAGAAACGCACAACCCTTGAACCTTGTTCCATCTGTCTTGATTATCCTGCACTCTATGTAAACCTACATTTCTACTCGCATTGGGAATCACATTTTCTGCCCATTTTCACTGCTTTCTTCAGGAGGCATAGGGCAGTTCCCTTCAAAATCTCAATCCGAGCCACAATGTAGCATTTCCTGACTTACCCCACCTGTGTTATTGCTATCATTCGTCTAGGCATAGAATCTTTGACCTGAGGTCGTAAAGCCTGAGCACTGAATTGTCCACTGCCTTCATCCCTCATATCTCCGTAAAGAGCGCATATTTTTTTCTACAGTTCCAATAAAACTGATCAATCATGAGACACCTTCGCTGTATCAGGGAGTCTTTATCTGACATTAATTCTTACGTTGCCTCTCCGCCCTGTTATAGATGCCTTCAAGCTTCTACTGCCTCTTGAATTGCATCATTCAAAATTCAAACGGCCCTTGCTTGCTTAATTGAGACGCATCTCCGGTTTAATAACCCACATCCAGAAAGCTGCTCTGTCGCTAAAACTATTTTTACATCATGTCCGGAACTGTCGGTACGCCCTAAATCTGACAAGCCTCCATTAATCCTGGCCATTTCTGGGTAGACTTTCAGATGTTTGTGTCTCCTTTCCCTTCGAGATGAACCTATATAAGTTCGTTATTGTTTACAGGGAAGCAATCCGACTTGAAGCGCTTGACTAGCGTTTTAAAATAGCTTTCCTGTCATACCCTGGGCAAATTTCTAGCACCCCCTGTCTGTCCTCTGAGAATGCCAGCTAAGTATAAAGAAGCTTCTCTACTCTGTCACTCATTTCAACGACAGACTGATTTCAACAATGAGACCCAAGTAATCATTCCAAAGCTGTCCATCGTACGTTGCAGCTTTAAACAAATGGTCCCTATACTTAGAACCAGACCTGTCCTCTTTGGTTGTACCTCCTAGGCTGCGTCTGATGTTTCCTCACAACTGCAGTCCTCCTTTCTTCTGCAGGCCTTTCCCCATTTATATTATCATGCATGCATTGCATCACTCATTAAAGATCCACTAAAAACTTTCTCTAGTCTCGCATAAGGTGTACTGGTACGCAATAGACCCGGTCCCTGTCTCCGGGATCCACTGAAATGCATGCGTCCTGGGAGTATTAATGACCGTAACGATTTCATTTATATTCTACTACGACATCTCCTCCCTATCCAAAAAATCTAGATCAGCTTTGCAACTTTGCTTTTTTAATAATTACAATAAATCAAGCAATAAAAACAGCCAGTCCAAATCCCCGACGCTGCCGCCAATTTGTACGTGTTGTAGTCTGATATCGGCATCAGTCGAATAAAAAATGATTAACCAAAATGATTGTTATGTACTGAGATCAATATATACATATATGAGAGGTTAACTATCCCTATCAAAACAGCAACAATTATCATTCAATGTACTAGCCACCTATTCAAATCAAAAGCGGACGGGCTCTATCGACGTCGCATCATGCCGAACCTATTCCATGAATATTAAAACCAAGAAGGAGCTAATAAATCAAAGCAGTTATAACTCTTTTCCAGTAACCGTTCAAGTACAATGCAATGGTAACATACCGAGCAATTGCATTACCCGAAAGCAAATTAAGAGACCTTCTTCTTGAGACAGCCACAACTGGAATACACTAAGACGGCTGAAGCGCGCGCCAATATATTAGTAATACCCACCCCCCCGATTACACACTCGGATATCATCTTAGCTCTATCATAACCTAATGACCTGCAGCTCTAATTCAGCATTCAGTACAACGACTCGATCTCATCAACTGTTTGTTGACTATGCAGTTTTGTGAGTGGTAAAATTTTATATCTTTAATTTTTAAAGAAGAAATGTCAGTTAAAGAATATTAGTGATAATTTTAATGACCAAGCAGCTTGCAATGCCGGGGGGGTCTCCTATCTGGTATACGCTTTCAGATAGTTAGATTCGCCGTTTCGATTACAAATAATGACAACTGTGTAAATGTTTATCAACTCCATAAATAGAATTTCTGACCAATGTTTGCACATACAAGAACGAAATATCCACGAATTCGACAAATTTAACCTTTTTTTCAGCAAGCTACATAATCATGAATAAAGGACAGACTATGTTGTATCAATTATAAAAAACACTCAGATGCGAATAAGGTCATAAGGCTCCATAATCTCGCCTATAGAAAGGAAGATATTCAAACATTCCAGATTTGAACGTTTGTAATTGCCTCTAATCAAGTTTATGAAAATGAAGACCACTTTTTGTCACACTGTACTGAATATACAGAAATACCCCCAGTTGAATTTCTGAAAGAAACGTGAAATCACATATAAAAATGATACACTCCCAGAATACCAACAAATGTCAATTATTGGCTAATCATAATCATTGAAAATCCGATGTCCTTCATTCATATATTCTTTAGAATTGTCTTAACCTTAGACTAAATCATTTTTTATGCTAATGCCAGTTTAACCACTAATATAATTATCATTACCAACAGACTTGTGCCAATCATTTTTCTTAAGGAATAGTATACACATATATGTGTGTTTATGTTTTCATAATTAGTGCAGTTTAATGCATTGTGTAAATTTGTACGAATCATCACTATTGTCAAACACTATACTAATGCTGTTATTAATTTAACAGAGAAAAACTCACCGAAAGCAGCATATTTTTATTATGTTATTAATCTTTGGCGAATATTGGCCGTGCATATTCATTGATTTTGTGGGATAGCCCATTCAACACAAACACATGGGCTAAACCCACTCAAAATACAATCAATGCAACATCATCAAAATCAAGCACAAATCACATACAAATTGCATAAATTGACCAACCCCGGGTAAACCGCGGATGGTAGCTTTATTTATGGATACTATTTAAGTGTGTAAAGTATTTGAAAG
>CAJDSM010028802.1:0-14933 GCA_903981925.1 Ostrea lurida
CAGCATTAAAGTGAAAGTATTGTACAGTGTAACTTAGACCCCTAGCTAGCTAAATATATTAGCCAGTCTTGTACAGTGTAGCATAGACCCCTAGCTAGCGACATGTACTCGTCCGTTCACCGACTCATTTATTACAGATTATCTTTTAGAGGGAGATTAATATGAAACTTGTTTGCAAAATAATTCACTTATTTTACTATTCTTTGCAATGCAAAAGTATAATCGAACTATATTGTATCGAAAAGTTTATAGCTCCGCCTAAGTCAAACCAACATAATTATAGACCAATTATCAATATTTATTTTAAATATCAAAATATTTGTTTTCTCTCAAAGACTGCAATTACAATCTTAAGGAGAATAAAGAAATGCCAAGAGCTAAGTACAAATTGTATACGTAGAGGAGAGGCTCTCATCGTCAATAGAGGGAACGCTAGACATGATCCGTTAAATCAATCAATAATCAAATTCATTGAATGAGATTAGTCTTGAAAATAGAAATACTTTTTTCCCTGAAAACATTTCTCATCTTATGTGTCAACCCATAGGTTAAAATTGTCGGAAAGAGGTTCCCCAAAAATTAAGGTCTACGTTCTACGATGACATCTTAGAAGAATTTTTCTAAAATGTGTAATCAATAGATTTGTTTAAATAAATCATATTGATACACAATGAGAAGTAAAATAAAACTTTGCTGGGTCACATGATCCAAAGATTTTCAAAAAAAAAATTTTTTTCATTATGCAGATGGGAGCTCATGTTGTTGATCATCAAATATGTATCAAACCGTCTCTTGATCAATAAAGAGGTGTTTAGCGCTCACCTGGTAGATGACGACAGCACCACGTCACATTAGTGGTCACTTACGACATCTATCTGTCTGTGTGTCAGGAGTCGGATCCTTTAGTACATCATTACCTTGCATGATACTCTCCAGACACAATCAAACGACAGCGTAAAACTCCGGAAACGAAACAGGGAATAGGGGGTTTCAAACAAATATACTGGCTTGGTACATGGGGGAAATTCTAACCTTTTGGGTGTTTTCCTTCATAGGGAATCTGACTTGCTTTTTTTTTGGGGGGGGGGGGTACTATGCCGGAAGAAATGGCACACTACAGCACATGGTTCTTCTTTTAGATAAGATCCCTCGCACGGTTTGTTTGTTTTCTTTGTTTTATGTCCCGTCAAGAATAGCTCACTCACAATGAGACGTCACCAGTTGTAAGCTTTTATAAAACGCTCAGGGGCCTGTTTCATCAAAGGTCGTAGACTTACGCCCTAATTTAAGGCTAGTCAGAGGGCTTACGCCAATATTTAGTCGGGCGTATTTTCTGACCAGGTGTGAAATTTGGGCTTAACTTAAGGCCAGTGTAATGTTACGCTCTTTGATGAAACATAAATTGGTCTTAGATTTTGTGTTAGTCCGGGACTTACGCCTGGCGTAAAGTTACGCTGGGCGTACGACCTTTGATGAAACAGGCTCCAGGACCGTAGCGGTGGGGAGTTCTTTATCATGCCAACACATGCTGCGACACGGGACCTCCGTTTTTAACGTCATATCCGAAAGACCCGTGATTCTCACTTCTAAATGCCGAGCTCTTGGCGAAGGAGCAATTACTACCTATTTTCACGTCTTACGTGTAGGTTTGATGCGGCCATGCCACCAGCACGATAATGCTACTTTGTGAAATTGTGTGGCACTTTTAAAACTTAAAGTTGGTGACGTCACTATATGACTGAAATATTCTCGAACTGGACGTAAAACAACAATTACTAAGCCTTACGGCGCGACTTTTTTTGAGGGTAAAGCAAAAAAATACTTGTATTGTAATTGTATTAGAATGCAAGAAAATAAAGTTATCCGAACAGCTGTCGAAGCACATTTAACATCTTGTTACACTACTTGAGACATTTGATCCACCTACTCATTGAACACGGGAAATATAACGTATGATATAAAAAGTGCATTGTGACATCATACATGTATTTTGAAAATGTACAAACATAGGAAACCTGACGTGTGTTCAACAACACGAGCGTAACCTATTGAGAAAATATGGTTTACATGTTTTTACGGAATTGTGTAACATATAAAATGGCGAAGTAACAAAGTATCAAACGTAAACATAGTCCAAAAAACACATACAAAATCGAGTGTAGGGCAACACGGACCTTCGACGAAAGCGAAGGCAGGATCAGGTGCCATGGAGGAGTAAGCATCCTCTGCTGACCGGTCACATCCGCCGTGAGCCCTTAGTCGAAATAAAGTAAACGTGAACTTGGGTAGACGAGATTTAAAACAGTAAAGTACATGTTCACGCGCTTGCGTTCGAATCTACGCCATTTTGACAAGAATTGGCATGGTTTGATTTTTCATAAGTTTTCTATATTTTCCATCTTCACATGTATACGTGTTACCTAAAGGGAGAGCTTCTCTCTCCTGGTACTTGGCGTAAACTGTGTATATACACAGTCAGTAGGAGAGGTAGAAGCCAAGGGTAGAAGACAAGTAAAGTTAATGATTAGAACATTGCGCTGACTACAATTCATGGGCAGCCCATTAGAGTAAATAAATGAGCACTCGTACATTTCATTATCGTGATTTTCGGTCAAATCTCAGTAAACTTACGCATAACCTTTATCACAATTACGAACCCCCATGATGCAGCGCGGCAAGAAGCAAGCAAACGCCGATTCTTCAATTAATGTTGAGCGGCAGGCGTTCCGATCTTGTTGGGGTCTTATTGTTAGAATTGTGATAAAACCTTAGTTGGACAATACGCAACCAAATTACATTTTTCGCAAAATGCTTAGATTAATGTTAGCTTTGGCTGTCTGCAATAGTTGTATGCATGTGTTATTTTCATTGTCGTGATATATATTATGTTGGCAACGGCGCTCAATAGCTTGTCGATATACACATTTTCCGCGATGCCTTTACAATGTTAGGATCGTGCTGTTTGCGAGCTGTTGCTTTTGTTGAACATCTATTTCCAGATATGGAGAGATGATCAAAGCTGGTCTTGATACAGGCATACCTTTAAGCTATAACAATTCCATGTCACATTTTTATATATGAAATAATTTAGTTGCTAAAACATGATACATGCATGTAATAATCACACTTATGCAAACATTAAAACCAAACTGTTTTTAAATGACTCTCCTTGTCATTTGAAAACGTCTTGGAACTAGCGACCCACAACCTGGGGTGTTTTTTTCCGCTCGTGCCTACTATAAACACCGTCTCCATGGAGGGCATAAGATATATGGAAGTTAGACAGTGCGCCATGTTTGGTGCAGTTAAATTCTGCTGATCATAGAATTAAAATCAACTTGCCACGAAGTTAACTGTGTCGTGCTTGTGTACCAAAGAGGACTTGCTCTGAAGTGAAAACGAGGCAGCGACTCTACTGACATAAAATCACCAATACAATTACAATGTACTTTGTCTTTCAGAGAAAAAAAAGTGCCATTAACTTTTTTGTTTCAATGGTCTCTTTCTTATTTATAGCAGCAAGTGCTCGACAGAGGAGATGCTGAAAACGTGTGATGGATACTCCGTTCGTGATGCGCTATTTTTCCTTTCGTGTCCCGTTATTGAATTAATTGAAATTAATTGTAGTAGATAAGCAAAGATATGTTTCGCCTCAATTACTCTTACGAAAATCTGTTTTCTCAGCTCTATTATGTACCAAAAGCATTGGAGCCATCACTTGTGAACAGAACATGTAATTGGTTTCGTGATAGCGACTGCTCTGCAATCACTTGATACGGCGATGGGGAAGCCGCGAGTTTTATTCTTGTTTATTGATCTATTATGTCTTACAAAATATGGTGTAATTTGCGTAATAATGTTTTTTGATTTGCTGCAAGACCTAAGAATGCCATCTTTATCAGATTTTACCGCTAGACTTTCCTAAAAATTAATATCAAGTTGCATACAACATTTGAAAAGAACATCACGTTATGCAATTTAGGAATGCATGGATCTTGCAATGAATTCAGATCTAGACTACTTCGTCATTTTTTAAGTGAATTTAACGTCTGAAGGTTATTTTTCACGCCCTATCATTGTATCACGGTTACCAATCGCAGGACAGATCAATCGATCAGTACATAAGGGGCCCCGTCCTCCTCTTCCAATGGTTCTAGAGTTGCTGCCAAACAAATTACGCTGTTAGTGGTGAAAAGGCAACCAAAGTATGCACAAAGTGAAATTTTAGATTCAAAATTTTCTTAATCTTGATCTAAAATTATTTTGTAATGAAACACCTGTGGGGTTCTTTTAAATTTTTGTGCTAAAGCAATACAGGAGTGAATATCAGTCAAGATAATGAGATTATCTCCACGCTTCACTTATTTTCATAGATCCCATGATACTACTAACCTTATATTATTTTGTATTTGATCTTTTTACAATGTATAGATATGTAGGTTTTTATGTCAAGTTCAAAAGTTAGTCCCTTTTATCGAGGAATAGAAAACATTAAAACAAAGTGTTAATTACCGACAAAACACTGGTAAATTCAAATATGTAATTTAAACATTTAAATTCTGTAAAATGGTCTTTAATAAATAAATTTTATTGGACCAGCAAGTTTTCTTGGAGTGATATGTTCAGTCATATGGATCTGCAAAGATAAATGACGCAGAACTGTGAAGTACATTTGTAGTATGCATATGTGAATTTGAATAGATTATAGGATAAGAATTATCATTTAATTTTATTTCACGTGATCACCTAGCGCCGATTCTCATTGGTCAAAACACCTTTTAAGAATTGGGGTGATTTTTCGATCATGTACCTGAACAACGAGTAAAGTCTAATGAACATGTATTTTCTTGCTGCTAATATAAAATTAAAATGATAAGAAATAAATGTTTAATATTGTTTTCGGGTGATATGCAGTTAATCACCGAATTAGGACGTAAAACTTTTCATCATGCGCGAAGCGCATTTGATGAGTTTTACCGTCTAAATTCGGTGATACCTGCATCACCCGAAAAATATAAGATTCATTTCTTATGTCATTTTTGTCGCTGTTTTGATATGTCCATTTATAATGAATTACATACACACTGTAGGAAAAATCATTATTCTTTCATTATTTACCCACAATGTCAGCGAGATTAAATATATTTGCATAGCAATGAAATAAAAGAACTATAAGCAAAGGACTCTACACGGGGAGGGGGGGGGGTCTTGTATACTTGTACGTCTCGAACAATTTTCATACTCTCTTTTTATCTCTCTCCTATCTCTCTCACCCGAACTTATGTTTGTATTTCATTTGTATAATATATGTCTTTCTGATACAATAAACGAATCTAGCAATAAATGAATGGAATTGAATAGTTTGCATTGATGATGTAGATACAATGTTGGGATTCAAAGATTTGCCAAAGAAGCATCTAAGTTCAAGCTCTTGCTGGTTCTTTAACAACGTAAAATCTTGCTAGTACTTTAGCAACCTGAAGTTCTTGTTGGTACTTTAGCAACCTGGAGTCTCTTGTTTGGTACTTTAGCAACCTGGAGTCTTTGTTGGTATTTTTAATCAACCTGGAGTCTTGTTGGTACTACTTTATTAATCTGTCTTGTTGGTTTTTTAACAATCTGGAGTCTTGTTGGTACTTTAGCAATCTGGAGTCTTGTTGGTTTTTTAACAACCTGGAGTCTTGTTGGTACTTTATTAATCTGGAGTCCCCACAAGTTCTTGGTTGCATCACCCTTTGGATAACACTTGTGCATCTCTATTGTTTGTGCTACTGCAACAGTCTTTATCTGATATTCATTGATCGCAACACCCCCCCCTCCCCCCTGGATTAAATAACAGTGTTTTCTGAGTTTTCTACAGTAAACATATTCTCTGCCGATGAAAACAAAATTTCAATTTTTTTCCCTCTCTCAGTAAGATGTTTTGTTTAGAAACCAACGTAGAAATAGACCCTCATGACCAATTTAAGACAAAATACTGTCCAGATTCATTTGTAGATTTCATTAACTCGTGTCACGAAACTTAAATTACGTGGTTTACTCAAGCAATTCCGCGGCTAAGATGAAATCAAGAAAAATAGATAACCATCGAAATGTAATTGTTGTGACTTTTAAAGCGTTATTAATGATGTTAAATTTTCCCTAGAAAATTTGATTTTGATTTGTCTTCGCTGCAAGCGACGAAGACGTTATAGGAAGTTTTTAAATATTTCTCTATCATGCAATAAAATCATTATTTTTTCTAGCCTCAGTCTTTTTTGCGGGTAATGATCCAAACAAATGCAAAGCTAGTGGGGAAAATGAAATTCTAAACTTTTTAACATTCCCTTTTCAAGGACTAGATCATAATTTCAAACAATCTGTCTTGATTAAGATTACTAGCGTATGTGAAATTGAAAAACAAAGATTGACGCATTTCGCTCGTGAAGAATGAAAATCAAAGATCAAGAGTTTTCTCCTTGAATTCAATTACACGTGACTGTGAGCCTTAGGGGAGCTAGAATGGCATGCTACAGGTTCTATACCAGATTTTGTTTTTGGTATATTCACTTATAACAGGGAATAATAGGAAAGTATCGGGTTCGAACTAATCCTAGGCTGCAGGTGGCAAGGAGATGATTTGATACACTTTCCATTGTAGCCTCTTTTCATCGGTACATATCGTACTTTAAGAACGAAATTAGATTTATTTATTTATTCAAGTATCCATTTAGTTAACCTTTAAAAGAAGCTTTAAGATTATTATATCTATATGCCTGTAATACGAACATTCACTTTCTTTAACAAAACTGTAGATGCTGAGCACATCTATTTTCTTCAATAAATGTCCAGGAATACATCTTGTACACATTTAAAAAAGCTCCCATTTTCCAGTTGAAATTGTATAGTTCTGACGAAAATAACGTATTGTGATGCAGTGCATCAATTCATAAAAATTCCCAGAGACTACATGAAATGTTAAGCTTATTTGATATTAAGCTACGTATATACAATCAGTGCATGTATTTAGAATCTTTGATTTGAATTGATTATTTGTTTGCTGTTTGGGGTCTCATACGATTTTGACCTATGTGTGATGCTCATTTTGCCAACGTCTATTATCCGAAAGACCCATGATTTTCACTTTTAAAGCCGGACATCTCACTAAGGAACAGTCACTAACTACCTTAAATGTCTGAAGTTGGATACAGTGCCTGAATCGAGAATCGAACCTGGAACATGCGAAGCGAACTCCTTAACCACCACTCAGCTGTACAGCTGTACCGATTTTGTGACCACCGTAACCCTCCAATTTTAGATCGCGCACCTGTCTGGAGACTAGAATACGCATTTGATTGATGACCATTCCCATTTCAGTTGTAAAAATCACTTTTAAGTAAAATGTATTCTATTTCTCATGAATACCTTTACTAAAACTGCCAACATACACTATTGCTTTGATATTCGGGAGTACGTTATCTTAAAATGGTCGAGTGTTAGTATGCAGCGAAGGTCATTCATGTGCAACTTTCCAAAGCTCGATACAAGTATCTTTTTTCTGCGTTTTCAGACACTGAATACATTATTCATGCTGTCAGTATTAATACACCAGAAAGAGGCGCCCACTCGTTGTTACAATTAGTTTTCTTGATCACGTAATTCTAATCAAGCATTATCGCATTGAGAATATTGGAACACTTAGAAGACTGTGTTCGAAAGAAATACCGGGGGCACTACTATCAGTAGAATGTCCTGTTTATTACAAAGAATGAAAATTTAGTTGTATTCATTGTTTCATGGAATTACGAAACAATTTCCAGGAAGTGTACAAATACAAAAAAAAAATGTAATTGTAGAGCTATTATCATATAATCAGCATTGTGTTCATTAATGTGTTTGTTGGGCTACCCGGAACGAATAACCACAGTACCTGATTCATATTGTTAGATTTAATAAAACAATGTGAGGATATTACGGTAGTAAATCACTGAACAACTGTACAGCACTTAGTATCCTCGAGATTAAGGTAGTCATTACTCATTAAGGACGGAATATACCTCTCTACGTTGATTTCGCCAATATCAGGCTCTACTGATATAGCAATGGAAGTCAAAATGTAAAACCTAAACTGCATACGCTATCCGCAAACACAACCCGCAATTCATCGAACCATTTTTCATCACCACCGCTTCAGTTCATATTTCTGTGGGAACGCAATAAATAGGTTACGGCATTGCAGCCTGCCTTGAGGAGGGTATTTATCTATAATGTTAAATTTAACTTTTATAAAACGTTGATATTTGTGTATATATGTACAATTTGTACATATTTTAACCTGTTATCTGCGATTTGGTCCAAGCAGGATTTCGTTGGTTTCGCACATGCTTAGAAGTAATACATTGTAATTTGATGCAGAATGGAACGGAACCTAACGCGCAAGTCGGATCAAGGATATTTGGGATTTATTAATTAACCCACGCTAATTAAAAAAAATGCTATACGAAATTTTTACCAGTATTTTGCATGCACCAACTATCTATTAATACGTAATAACCCTGACGGTTGTGGACTCAGGTAAAACGTCTAGAAAATTTCAGTCCATTAATTTAATAGTATAGAAAAGACCATGGTATATTGGTGGTTGTGTCTGATCAGATCGACTGATTTACTGTACCGTGTGTCAGGAATGTTACTCAAGATCAAATAATCAGAGCAGAACTGTGTGACTTTCCACTGTACGCTGTAATCTAACTTGAGCACATTTATTTTCATACTCCGTACATAAAACAAAAGATGAAATAAAGAAAAAAAGAAACCCTTTCACGCTGTGTAAATACTCGGGATTTGAGAGTAAACAATATATCTCGCTATGAGAGCTAGCCTGATTGAGAAATACGACAATTTCGTTTCTCCATCTAAACTATGTAGAAAATTCAATCAAACTGGTACAAGCCGAAGGAGGATTTATTTGAATAACAGAATGACCGGGGGCAGCTGCAGCCTATCTATAGTGGAATGAAATTGTGTGGGAACCGATGGGGATCCAGTGACAGCGTTGCTTCTCGCGACAACAGGGAAATAGTTCGTAATTAAAAGGAACAGATTTTCGTAGTATCAATACCAGCTACATGATTTTGCTTATTAATAGTATAGTACACAGGAAGGCGACATTGGCTTAGCCGGTCTAAATAGGGGTCGGGGGTCTATGGTGCCGCGCACGGAACGGTCAGATTACAGAAAATTGTATTCATTATTGTCCAACCTCTCTATTCTCATCAATGAATGTGACCGTCCAAGATCTGGGGTTTAGGTTTCATTTCATGGAATTGGAAATTGATTCAAAGTTGCATCTTTCATAATTGAATCTGGTGGAGCGTTAAATTCGATTATTGGATCATCCTCAAATACCTTCACTTTCCATGTTCGTTCGGCTTGAGAAGAATCAAGATTAAAAATAAACTCTGTTATGCACGAGCACCAAAATTGGTCTGATTTCGTTCCTTTATAATGCTTTTCTATCACGAAGATAAATGAATCTCAAAAGGATTCCCGTACATCAAACACTCTGAATATTCATATCGGGCAGCTCATGCAAACTCTCTGTGCTTACATATTACGAAAAAATATCGTAGAATCGAAAACGTCTCTTCCAATTGCGTAGACAAGGATTTTGTCTAAATGTAATGCTTTTGTAGAAGAATGCGTCGTTAAATGAATAACAGAGAAGAAAGAGAGAGAGAGAGAGGAGAGAGAGGAAGAGAGAGAGAGAGAGAGAGAGAGAGAGAGAGAGAGAGAGAGAGAGAGAGAGAGAGAGAGAGAGAGAGAGAGAGAGAGAGGAGAGAGAGAGGGGGGGGTATCCAATTTACAAGCATAGAAGAGCTATGAGTGTAAAAATTCTATGAACAAGGCGTGGTAATATCTAATGTGCCATCCATCTCATTCTTCATATAAAGATCATTAACATTTGATATACACAGTCAAATTTGTCTTTGTTGATAAAAATGAACACCTCTAAAACTGTGAGATCGCCGCAGATAGCACAAAATGGCGCTGGACCGGAAGTACACGTGAATCGATTAAACTAATTAATAGCGCTTTGTCGCTTACGCTTACAAGCCATGGAAGAAAATTTTATGCTGCTTAAGGACATCTTATCAAAAAGGAATTTGAAAGGTAGCATAACTTGTTGATGACGGAAGAACTCGCGATACACTGTGTTATTGCATGTCACGTGACATGTGTGTGTGTAAAAGAATGTATTTGCCGATCGTGAAATTTCAAATCAAAGTAATATCAATGTGCCAGCTTTATCCTGTGCTGAGCATCAGCATCTTACCATTTCACCCGGACCGAACAAAATCATATATAACTCTAGCAGGGCCAGTGAATGTTAATCAATTCATACAATATTCAGCGCCAGATAATACGCGATCTTCTTGTTCATATCAGAGATTCCGCGAGTTCCAAAGAGAAAAGCGGTAACTACCTCACAAGAGTGCAATTTTCAGTGACCAGAGTCTGAAGTTATTCAAAGACGATAATTACAAATCGATTCTGAAATTCATTAGTACTTTCCGAAAAGAAACTCTACAGAGTATGTATGTAAACGTCCTGTTAGATCATACGGGTTTTTCGCATCGATAAAATTATACAAACTGCAATTGTCTTAACAAAGCTTGGAATTCATTCATTGTATTAGGCCATAGTAATGATACCAAACACCTGTCACTTTGGGTCCAATAAACCTTGTTTGCAGATCTCCAGCCTCGCCTCTGATATTCAATCAATGCAAATAGATCGTGAACATGAACACTTCCAAAATGAACCAATCGTTTCCTGGCTTTTCTGAAGTACACATATTCCTAAACACCGTAAGTAACCTTGAGACATATTTAACAGTTTTTATCTAATCTGCGTGATTTGTATCGGGGCATTATTGAATATAGAAAGCCCTGCTGCAGAGCACGCATAACTTGCATCTTATATTCCTATAGAGCTCCGTTATGACTTAAGTACCATGAAGCGGTAATAGGTTATAAAAACAGAGACTCGAGATAAGCCCTATATATACGTGTAGTCCGTAACCAAAGCTTTTATCCATTAACATCTATCGGTCCGTAAAACGTCACAATGCAATGACGAGGAAATACTGACATTTATGGAATTTTTGTAAGGGTTGATCTACTTGTGCTGCATAAAGATTTGAAATCTGTAACACTATATTAGATCAGGTGGGGCTTATGTAGCCGTTTGCAGTGTCCTTACGATATGATCAAACATACATCATACGTCATTGCAAACAGTCTAGACTTATATATGCTAAGGTTTGGACAGATATGGCCGTCTGTAAATTTCTCTCATGAAAAAGATATCCTTTGCAAAACGTTGTCGCTCCCCCCCCCCCTATCATTTTCACTATCGTCTGCTTCTCTATGAAAGAAATATTTTATACAGAAATCCCAGGGAAACTAATTATCCAATTTCAGAGGAATTATTGAGATAATTTGAAGAGCATTAGTAGAAAGTCTGTTTTAGACGGCTTTTTCACTCTGACATTCGAGTCTATTAAAACCTTTCTGACAATCCTTGTCCGTCCATTTCCTCAAACAATAAGATGACGATAGCGCGTGATTCCGCCACTTCCGGTCTGAGATATAGCCAGCTGTGGTTGGCCTGACCCAGTAGAAATTCGATCATTTTTCATTGTTGTGTTGCATAGCAGACTCTATGACCACCAGACGAGAGAGAGAGAGAGATGAGAGAGAGAGAGAGAGAGAGAGAAGAGAGAGAGAGAGAGAGAGAGAGATTGTTTGATAGATGTTGTATATCTACCATGTTATTTGAATGAACTATACAAATTATATTTCCAAATTTTAATATCATTAAACTTCAAATATAATTAATGAATTCCTTTATTTACTCAACTCGATAACAATTTTCCACGATTTATTTCTTCGTCAGCGCTCACTTTCCGCCAAGACGGAGTGGTCACGTGATGTTTCTCCATGTTCCAATATTTCAGCATGTCAGAAAATACCATAAGTGGTTTTAAAGTATCAGCAAACATGTCATAAATCCATTAACAACAACTTCACATTGGTCTCCAGTTAAATCACAGTTAAACATGCATTTTATGAGGAAAACCAACACTGGCCAGTTATATTGTGGTGGTATTGTTTTCAGATGAGTTTTGCAACAGGTTGTTTTGTTTACGGTAGTCGTTAAAATCTTCTTTAACATTATGGTCACAGGTGTATTTGATCATGGCAATATTTGGAATAAATGTGAATTAGCAACGGGATTATTAATAGGTGAAATAAAGAAATTAGCTACAGACATTTTGATAATGAGTAAAACATAGAGATCAAATTAATGTAGGAGCTTTTGTTCAACCACCCAACACATAACTAAATGTTGGATCATAAATATTTGATATATTTGACTAACACGAATATAATCATTTACTGATTTTTACTGTGCTCAAAACAAATCATTAATAAGGCACCGGTTCCGCTTGACATGTGTACGTTCATAATCTAGCGTATTCCAAAAGATCAATTTATATAAATTACGGAATGTTTGTTACGTAACGAAGATAGCTGTCACACCCTAGGGGATAGCTGACACTTTTGTCTATCCAGTGGGCGATACGTCATTCATTAATTAAAATGTTCTATTAGACACCCACTCCAACATTAAAAAAGAGGCATGCTAACATGCTAAATATCCCCATTAAAAAATTGGCAGTGATAAAAGATAAAAGCTCTGATTATATTTCAATTCTCAGTATGTCACTTTTTGGATTTGTATTAAACATAGACTACCTTATAATGACTCTTTACAAAAGAACATTTCAACAACAGCAAATGAAATCGAAAATTATCTCTGATAAAAACACAAATGACCATGTAACGCTATTTGCACACTGAATAACGCTTAAGCTGCTTCGCTAACAAGTACGCAAGCTGTTGCGCTATTCTACATATAGTTGTATACTTCAAAATGAATCGGTATAAGCAAGACCTCTTCATTCCAGGTACACGATCTCTATACGACAAAACATCCTGATTCCTGGTGCATGATCTCTACCTTTCAAAACATTCCATGTACATGATCTCTACAAATCAAGATATCCTAATTCCAAGTACATTAAAGGTATACACAATAGGTCTACAAGGAGACTTCCTTGTACCAGAAACATGGATCTGTACACACTGTAACATCCAGATTCCACACACATGAAACAACACATCATAATTACATGGATATCTGACAGGTACACAACAATATATCTTAATACCAGGTGCAGTCAAAGACACGTCCTGATTCATGTAACATGTGTACACACCAATACATCCTGATTACACTTACATGTGTACACACCTATACATCCTGATTATAATGTACTGTGTACACCCAAACAAGCCTGCTTACATGTGTACACACTCTATACTCCTGATACACTTACATGTTACACCTATACATCCTGCTTACACTTACATGTGTACACACAAAACTACACATAAATTTCACAAAATTTATCCCCAGAAGAGGGAATTGTACCAAATTAGGTATTCTGATTCCAGATAAAAGATGTGTAATCCATTCTCTACAAGGTTCCAGATCAAAGAGTGTGTACAAAATAGAGCACCTTAATCCTGCTCAAGATTCCAGATCAAAGAATGTGTATGTAAAGGCAAAGATAACGAACAGTGATCAATCTCGTAAGTCCTGAATAGAATACAAAAACAAGAGTTGGGCAATCACGGACCTATGGACACACCAGAGGTGGGATCAGGTGGCTAGGAGGAGTAAGCATCCCCTGTTGACCGGCCACACCCGCCGTGAGCCCATAGTCTTGATCAGGTAAACGGAACAATCCGTAGTCAAATCAGTATACAATAGAGTGCCTCAGTTCTGTTCAAGATTCCAGATCAAAGAATGTGTACAAAATAGAGCACCTTAATTCTGTACAAGATTCCAGATCAAAGAGTGTTTGTACAATAGAGCACCTTAATTCTGTTAAAGATTCCAGATCAAAGAATGCGTACAAAATAGAGCACCTTAATTCTGTACAAGATTCCAGATCAAAGAGTGTTTGTACAATAGAGCACCTTAATTCTGTACAACATACACACACCCATCTGTGTACACAAAACATCAAGTAGAATCAAAAGCATGAAATTCAAGTTAGTTGTGTAATAGTCATTTAAAACATAGTCTGATATACGAAAGGGCAAGAAAAAGCAGTCAGATAGAATTAACAGGTCATTTTTTTAACATCTCTAATTTGTAAACTTTAATATCAGTATCTAATGTTGACTTATTTATAGATTGATTGTTTGTATACTCTAACCAGTGTAATGTATGTCCATCTAACGAACAAGGGTACTGATTTATGAACTGATCAAGAAAGTGCTTGGTTAGAGATACCTAGTAATAATTCAAACAAATCAATGGTGTAAATTCCTTCCGTACGATCAAACACAGCAACCAAAGAAAAAGAAATTCTCGCTGTAAATATGCCACATCAAATGGGGCCATAAACATAAATAAAGAAAAAGGCCCAACAATACTATTGGTAACAAATATAGCTCTTTAGGATAAATATTTTATTTACCATAATACGTTTCTATCCTGTGATCTTTGACCTTGTCACATTGCGAAAGAAACCCTTTAGTGTCTTCATGGTTTTTGTAATGATTTACCACTGAAATTTTTCAGGCTATGAGAAATAAAAAAGTTTTTAAAGAAAATTTTTTTTTTGAATAGAATTGTATTATCAACAACCCCATCCACCGGCTCCCACCCACCCCCTTCCCCCGAAAAAAAATAGGATGGAAACTGGATGGGGCCTAGGTGTCACATTGGAAAAAAATACTATGAGTCAAAACGGTACGTTATATAGTTATATACCCCAAAGATAATGGTT
Source organism: Ostrea lurida (assembly GCA_903981925.1). NCBI lineage: Eukaryota > Metazoa > Mollusca > Bivalvia > Ostreida > Ostreidae > Ostrea > Ostrea lurida. Next base: position 14,912 of record CAJDSM010028802.1, read on the forward strand.
CTATTAACGCACACAGGTATTG
>CAJDSM010028803.1:767-13902 GCA_903981925.1 Ostrea lurida
CGTTGTTATCAGGCTTATATTCTTTTCACACATTAAAAGATTAATTGAGTATCTAGTTATGTATAACATGGTTAAACCAGAGTGTATGAATCTTTCTTTTCCAAATCCGGAGGCCATTTTGTAACGTTGAGGACATCCTGGAGGGACGACTTGCTAAGCTCCGTGAAGGAGACTTCAAAGAATTTCTGCGAAATAGGTTCCTGGACTTCCAGTTTCTGGCCCTGCATATAAAGCAGATATGTATACAATAGATGTATATGATAGGCTTTGAAATAAAACCCGAACCGAATGATTAACTTATCTACAGACCTGACGGTGAATGTTTGGAGTATCACTTGACGTGATGTCTGCTTCTGAAATGGCTAAAATTGTTCGGGGTTTTCTCCATGTCTTACGCAGGTTGGCGTAACTCTTCACTGGGTCTGAAATACATCCAGAAAAGTAAAACACATGGTTATAATGATGTTATAATATATCGAAACAATAATCGCGTGAAGTTGAAGAATAGGAAAAGCTGGTAAATGTCGAAGAATCACCATTCCAAAAATACAATTTTTCCGATTAAGAAATACTTCATTGAATAAGCAAGAATCGGTAAATGTCGAAGAATCGTCGAAGGTAAACTACTGACATCAATACAAACCAAGTCAGGGAAACAACCAGAGGACATAGCGGTGACACGGGACGGAGATCTTGTTTATACTTACCGTTTTACTAACACTATAAACATAGTGAAGAATAAACAGATCCGTACCGTGATCACACTAAAGGGGTGGTATCCTCTCTATGTCTGCTGTACCGCGTCTGGTGATCTGGTTACCATAGTCAGTCATGATTGGACACAATGCAAAGTTCTTACTCTCTCCACAGCGACACAGACCATTCAGTTTGATGATCAGCGCCGTCCTCTCTATTCATCTGATTATAACGATAAATACATCAGTGAGAATAGAAACCTGGATATCTGTGTGGCTGACCGGTCAGCTAAAGCAGTAGTGGTGGTCAATCCGTCAGGAAACTCCATTCCGATACACTGGTCATCCCTCTAATACCGGACAATCATTTACTCCACGCGGCATCACTACAGACAGCCAGGGTCACATCCTGACAGCAGACTGTGGTTATGGCCGTATCCACATCCTAGATCAGGACGGACAGTTCCTCCGCTACATTCACAAATTGAAGATCCATACGGTTTATGTGTGGACAGCAGAGACAATCTGTTTGTGGCTGAGTGTCGCACTACTAAAGTGAAGAGAATCCAATATCTATAATTACAGTGTTAATTACACAGCTCTACACAGTGTTAATTACACATCTAACAAAATGCTATTTACAGCGGTGTGTTAATTACAGCTGCTTATCAACTACAGTCCCCTGTTAATTACAGTTGTATGTTATCACAACCATGTGTTTGTGGTGTGTAACTATTATGTACTTAACTGATTGAACATTAGTCTCTCACTGCTGTTGAGTATTTATATCTTGCTATACATATATCAGAATCGTTATGTTTAGTGGAACAGTACTATGATTAGTCTTAGCATGCTGATTACTTATCTTATTTGACTATGCTATTGGTTATTCATCTATTGCATGTACAATCTTTTCGACACACGTGAATCAATGAACACATTTAATGAATGTAAATCAGTTACTGTGAAGTACTTGGGAATTTCACCTTGTCATTATGTTGTTTGTGACCTTGAATTATAGTACATCCACTGAGTACTTACATGTATGCATGTACTTGTTTTAGTGGGATAAACAACCAAATGAATATTATTCTGTTTGCTAATTACATGTATATATTTCAATGTGTTCAATGTGTAGATGGTAGATAAACATGATCTGGACTGTACACTTACATTATTACTAAGTACTTTCTTAGTTTGTAGTACTATAACAGAGAGTGACCCCAAACGTCCAGTCTTTACCACATATCTTCAGATCCGAGGTTTAACATCAATAGCGTCACAGCACGTATTTATATCCCCACCGTCCTACAAAAGATGTGAGACCCCTGGTGTCCATAGTTGGATTGGGCCAGGAATCAAACCCAAGACAATTGTACTGCTGGCGGGAAGTGTTCAATCACTGAGCCATCTAAAACCAATATCCATGGTTTGATTGGGCCGGGAATCGAACCTTAGACCCCTGCATTATTATCAGGTCTCAAAATAATAGGATGAGGTCTATTAAAAATCTTCTTAGGAAACATTGGACCAGAAAAGCTGAAATTTACAAGATAACTCCTGATACAGTGTAGATTCAAGTTTGCTCAGATTATAGCCACAATAGGTCATCAATTTTTTACATGCTGACGAATAGTAGAATAATAAGGGATGCTTACTCCTCCATGGCACCTGATCCTGTCTTCGCTTTTGTCGGGGGTCCGTGTTGCCCTACACTCGAATTTGTAGATATGTTTGTTTGGAATTATGATTACGTTTAACACGATGTATCTGATGTTTTGATGACAAAGCCTTGCATATTATATTATACATATGATGGACAGCGACCAATCCCACGGTTCCCATAAGAATGCAAATAAGGGCAAGCACCGACCCTTGAATTATTATAGCATAGTATAACTATGAACCCTTGAACACTAAGTCATATGTTGACTGATTTGTTTAATACCCTTTGTAAGACTATCATTTTCGTACTAGATTGACGACGGGTAACCCCGTTTACTTTGTTTCGACTACGGGCTCACGGGTGGTGTGACCGGTCAGCAGAGGATGTTTACTCCTCCATGGCACCTGATCTTGCCTTCGCTTTTGTCGGAGGTCCGTGTTGCCCTACATTGGATTTTGTATATATGTTTTTTGGGACTATGATTACGTTTAACACATTGTTTACTTCGCCAGTTTAAGCCCCGTTCATGTGGCGAGATTGCATACGTGAGTAAAAATACATAGCTATGTAAATTTACTTAGGTGTGCAAATATGGCACATGAACGCGTTTGCACACGTAAGTAAATTTACATGTGGAGCAAATTTGCACTGACTGGAGAGGTAGTGCAAAAGTAAATTTACATATGTGTAAATTTACATGCTATGCAAATGTGGCACATGAACGCATAGTAAATTTACTACATAACAACTCTATGGTCTCCTCCCACATGAGTATTGATAACTTGATCCCCCTTTGTCACAAGTGACAAATTAAATCTGTTGCATATATATGTACACATTTCTTTCCTCATTTTTGAATTTTTTATCCATTGCTGATCATAAAACTTTTTTTCACACTTTCTGTCCAACATACTCTTAACTATGATCTACTGGCACCTTTACTCTCGGCAAACCAATAATTTAACTTTTTACTCAAATAAAATGGCATTAAATTGTCTACGAAGACGTTGTTGTCTAGATCCATCATGAATTCTTCCGAAAATGTGTGCAAATAGCAAAATTACATATGGTCTCTTTTTTCCACGTGAACGCATAGCAAATTTGCCTTACACAGGGGAGGAAATTTACACACCATGCAAATTTACTCCTGGAGTAAATGTGGGTTGGGCACATGAACAGGGCTTTAGTAATCATCGTTCATTTTCAATAATTACACACAAAAACAAAGTGTTGAACACGCTTTGACAGATCTAAGCCAGTTTGATTTTTTCTTGGTATATTGTGGTTCACTAGCTTGGTAGCTATTCTCACTGCACGACCATATTGGCCCCACCGTAAGTTTTGACCCCCGATCCAGAGGCCAAGCATTTCATAAATTTGATAGAGGGCCGCTTCATGGACATCGTGATCAGGCATTCAGTTTTCCCCAAACATATATCAGCGAAATATTACCTAGTCATGAATCAATATATACATTCTTTGAATTCTTTTGCCGTTGAAAATCACCACTCGTTGATGGTCTTTCCAGCAAATTTATTCCCGTGGAGGTCCGGGTTAGAATAGCACCTCAGTATACCCCTTGATTGCTGTAAAAGGTGACTGAATGTGGCGGTCTTTCGTATGATCCCGCAAATACTGAGGTCTCGTGTCACTGTAGGTGTGGCACGATAAAGATCCTTCCCTGCTCTAAGGTCATAAGTGCCAAGCATAGACGCAGGGTGTCGTCTCCATATCAGTGAAAAAAATCTCAAGTGGGACATTAAACAATATAAAATCAATCAATCAATTAAGCAATGTATGGTTTACATTTATTTCATCACTTATTTCCTCATAAACTCATTGATATATTTCTTTTAGTAAAGGACAGGATCTCAAGTTATATAGTCTTAAATCGGGCGAGATACCGTACAATACATGTACATGCAAGTCCTGAGCAATGGCAGCTGTTCTGATTTCCTGATTAATCGGTAACATTTTAATTTCACTTTTATAACCCATTTATCCATTCTGATATGAATCCCGGGGTTTTGTCTCGCGGCGTTGAGTTTTGGCTACTTTATTTTGAGCTTAGTGATGTTTCTCGAGTTTGGTGCATTTTCCTAGAAACCACTCATTTAACCTTAAACTGGTCATTCAGTGAAAGAACCAGCAAACTTGCATAATTTTATTTTTTGAGAATAATAAACCTTCTGATAAATGTGTCATTGTTCTGTGTAGCGGTCACCCATCCAGGTTGCTCAAGTTTCCTTTTATACTATTCACTACACTTCCCCCACTTTATAGGCACGGCCACCAAAATCCCTTCACTTTAAATTGTTTTTAATATATCAAATTTTTAAAGATATAATGGAGAAGTAACAATGTATCAAACGTCATAGTCCGCCAAAACACAACAAAATCGAGTGTAGAAGCAACACGGACCTTCGACAAAGCGAAGGCAGGATCAGGTGCCATGGAGGAGTAAGCATCCTCTGCTGACCGGTCACACCCGCCGTGAGCCTGTAGTCGAAACAAAGTAAACGGGGGTTACCCGTCGTCAAATCTAGTATGAAAATGACAGTCTAACAAGGGTATGGAAACAAATCAGTCAACATGTAAAGGCAAAGATAACGAATAGTGATCAATATCGTAAGTCCCAAATAGAATACAAAACAAAGAGTTGGGCAATCACGGACCGCCGACACACCAGAGGTGGGATCAGGTGTCTAGGAGGAGATAGCATATCCCCTGTTTACCGGTCACACCCGCCGTGAGCCCATAGTCTTGATCAAGGTAAACGGAACAGTCCGTAGTCAAATCAGTGTGTGAAAAAACGGCCTTAAACCAAAGGCTATGAAACACATCAGACGCATTTAGACATCAATGATAGGTCATATTGGTAAACTAAATTGTTATAAACAACCATAGAATTTACGAAATGCTGCTTTTAAACGTGACTGTGTTGAAACCCCTGCAACAACAAATTTCTGCAAGTAGCTTGCTTTATTCGAAAACTGATCATACCAGAACAAGCTCTTGCGTATCGAAATAAGTCTGAGAGCACCTACCACCACCATATAACAGTGATGATGGAATATTGCTACCTAAATCATGGGAGTTGACGATGGAGAAGCTGAAATCGTCCGTTTGTGATCGATTTGTAATCCCGCAACAAAGGTCATTAATTTAGCGACCGTAGAATTTTAGCAAATGATGACTTTGAACAGAGATTCGTTATAACCCTGCAACTATCAACATTTTGGTTAGTATTTGGCCTCGCTTTATAAAAATCATCATACCATGACATGGCCTCTTGTTCGTATCGAATCAACTGAGAGACATACACACCATAAGCAGGTGATAGTGGTACATTACTCACATAAAAAGGAAAAAGTTGCCGATTGCAAAGTCAAAGTCATCACTTTATCATATAATGTAGTTGTGCAGTCTGCCACTTAGAGTCAATATTAAGTAAAATATCCAAATATGAAGCACATCTGTCAGATTCTGTGGTGTCCTTTTATTTCAAGTTCGTCGGATATATCAAATGAACATGTTATGAAAATTTTGGTTGTTAATTGATAAGACATCGTCTTATTATACCTATAAGTATAAGGTTGAAGGACACGGCAATTTTTTTTGTGTTTTTATCCCGTAGCAGTTTTTGAACACAATTCTGCTTCGTATGAATATAAATAAGTCTGCCAATAAGGGGCACAATTAGTCCATAGAAATACCAACAGATTCTTGGAAGACATGGTCTCAAAAGACTACATAAATATCATCTATAAGAAACCCAAGACATGCTCTTAATATTACTTCAGAGTACTTGTGTGGGCAATCAGAGTGGTTTCTGACAAAATATGTATCTTTGTTCTCAATGACCAGAACTTGTATTTTCGGGTGACGTTTTGTTTGAAAATGCAATTATCAATTATCTGAAAAAGCCTAGATTTTAAATTTATTCGTGAGAATATTTGTGTTATTAAGTGGGAGAAATCATACGTTTTTGATGCATGTCTATTTGTAGAAATCTCGTGACTTTGAAGTTTTCTATATAGCTCTTTAGAGTTTTTGAGAAATCCACATCTGAGAGTTATGGGTTAATGCATTAAAAAAAAACAACCTACGATGGATCCCTGATCTCATCGAACACACATGTAACGTTAATTCCCGCCCCGCGTCGATTAAGGTCAATTTCCGGTATTACTCGGATTACTACGCGCAGATCGGTGATCCGAATACCCGGACCATAGCTTACGCTATTGTACCTGAATCGGCTAAAAATATATTTTTTAAAAAAGTATTTTCTGGCACCGCTCCATCATGGTCTCTAGAAAACCTAGATTACATTGACACAAAGCGTAAAACACTTTGTGAAGTAGTATAATACCTGCAAAATTTTCTTTTAAACACTTAACACGAGAAGTCCGTCAGTGGTAACTTTATTGTTCTCATAAGAGAGAGGATTTTCAATCCATCTTATGATATCGCATTAGATTCTATGTACATGATATACATGTATATCTAAAACAATTTAGAGCATTCTTCGTTATTGGTGTTCGTAAATCAATACACAGGGCAAGCGACATAAACCAACATACAGTTCCAACAAACGGAATTCTGCTTTCCATTTTATACTGTCATTACGTCTTGTGTATCTTTGAATGCATGCTCATCAAATGGAATATAAAGAATTCATTTAAAAGTAGGATTAAGGTAATCTAAATCTTGATCTTCTTTTTCAAAGTCGTTGTAAATGCCTTCAGCAGAGTCTATAAAGTGTGTGGTATTGTTAGCCATATTCTCATTCTCTACATCAGCATTCTCGTCCGGGAGAAGTTCAATGTAATCGCCTCCGACAATCCCTGGTGTATGAGTCGTGATGTTTTCCAATGGCAGTGATTTACAGTATCCGTTTGCTAAGTTGCAATATTCTACCGATGAATTTGCAATGGTTGAAAAAAGTGTAGAATCTATTGAAGGAGTTTCAGACCAACTGGATCTCGAGTTTGCGAAAGAAAAGTCACTGTCCGAACTTGAATTAGCGATAGATAATGTGCTGTCTGAATTTGATGAAGAAGTCTCTGTGAGCATGCCCTCCTCGTTGCACAGCTTTTCCTGATATTGCTTTACGTTTTAGAATGCCTGTTTCAAAACCAGACCGATTAAAGATACACTTTGCTGTTATCACATTGGATGGAATGAGGGCGTTGTAACTGTCCACAACTGGTTTCACCGTTGACAGAGCTAGAGGACTGGAGCGGCCGTGTTATTCTGGATACACGGTTCAGGATGTGAAGGACACTGGGCAGAGATATGGGATTTCTGGGCGGAAGTGGGGGTTTTTGAAGCTCGTTATACGGTTCTTCACAGAAATCATCGTCCGTCATGTCATCACGTTGGGATATTAATCTACAGAAAATATTCAAAAAAGAACCTTCTTATTACTTACTACCTTTAATCGATACAATGAAAAATGTTGTCCTTTCTTTCTGTGCATGCAAGTTTTGCCGGCTAACTATGCTAACAATACACAAATACCAGTATATGAGTGTAAATTTTACGTTAGAATGGATGGAATCTTACAAGGAGGTCGTCTTCAGGATTTCGGTACATGCAGGTCTCTGTGTTCTGTCTCTGTTCCAGCACTTCACCATTAGTTCATAAAGGTCATCAGGACAGTACGCAGGTTGCAAAGGTACCTCTCCAGACAAAATGTGTTCTATCAACTAAAAGTAGTCCAAGATGTTTTACAACATTTTAGATAAAAACAAAATGGCATTGTTTAAGACTTAACGAAAGAAATGGAGAGATAAATATGCAATACATGTACCTCTGTCTTTGGGATTCTACTAAACGGTACAGTGTTCATTGAAGACGACATTGGATTATCCAGATTGACCTCAAGCCCCTGGTAGAATTCATAGATTGCCATTGCTAGCATATAAACATCACCCTCTTTGGAATATTGTCCGTGTTGCAAGGTTTCAAGAGGATACCTGAAATAAAAGGCAATTATGGATTTTCAATAATGTCAGTTTATGGATTAAACCTGATGTGTCTGTTTTCGATTTTCAGCATTAGTGATCATTGTAAATACCAGTTCTTGCGATCTGAGAAGACTTCGTCCATAACACTGTCATCCAAAACCTGATCAGGATAGAGATACACCATACGCCCCAGCCGTGGTGAAAATACCTGAGATGTTAAAGGATCTTCATCATGAACAACACCAGTAATCCTAATTGGGCAATCCATTACACAATGAAAATAATACTTACCTTCTGTTTTTGCGAGTCGAAGTAAAGATGGCGGCAACAAATATCACGTGACAGCCATCCACGATCATGTAAACTAGAGATGAACTGGACAAGGTGGTGAATAATTAGGGTAGATCTGGCGTTGTTTTCCTGATTATCTGGGTCACCGTAGCATCTACTCAAAGACAGCTGAGAAAGCGTCTCTCCAGTGTTGCAACTGAAATGCTTCAAGAAATACTTGTTCTTTAAAATCAGCATTGTGGTGCTGTTACCAGACTTACATTCTCCTCATACATTAACAGTTTAGCTGAGTATCTTGTGGTGTATAATGTGGTCATACCAGAGTGTATGGATCTTTCCTTTCCAAATCCGGAGGCCATTTCGTAACATTCAGGACATCCTGGAGGGACGACTTGCTAAGCTCCGTGAAAGAGACTTCAAAGAATTTCTGCGAAATAGGTTCCTGGACTTTCAGTTTCTGGCCCTGCATATAAAGCAAATTTGTATGAAATAGATGTATATGATAGGCTGTGAAATAAGTTAATCATTCGGTTCGGGTTTTATCTACTGACCTGACGGTGAATGTTTGGAGTATCACTTTGATGTCTGCTTTGACATGCTAAAATGTTCGGTGGTTTTCCAATGTCTTACGCAAGGTTAGCGTAACTCTCACTGGGTCTGAAATACATCCAGAAAAGTAAAACACACGGTTACAGTGATGATATGATATATCGAAACAAAAATCGTGTGAAGTTGAAGAATCAGAAAAGCTGGTAAATGTCGAAGAATTGCCATTTCAAAAATACAATTTTTCCGATTATGAAATACTTCATTGAATAAGCAAGAATCGGAAAAGCTGGTAAATGTCGAAGAATCGCCATTCCAAAAAGACATTTTTTCTGATTATGAAATACTTCATTGAATAAGCAATAATTAACCATTTTTCCACGTTTTAAATGGTTGTTCACCAAAACGTGACCTTGAGGATTGGCATCAGGAGACTGTTTGTTAATGCTATTAGTGATAACAGCAAGCATATTTCTCATTTTCAAATTCATGTTAGCGGTGATGCGTTTGTGAAAGATATATGTTCTTATTCAGTGCGGATATTAAGGGTATGCAATGACTATGAACGGAGAATATGCTTAAGTAAAAATAAATTCTGTTTATTTTCAATCGTAAGACATCTAATGATGATATATGAAAATAACGAATCATTGTACTAAATAGAGCCATACACCGGGCCCGTTTAACTTTACAGGAAATATTCAAAGATTTAGAAGCATTTTTGACGCAAGTATTTTCTCCGTTCAAGATCATCAGTTCTGAATACTAGTAGATAATTTGAAGGTGAATATACACGTAATATAACACATGGTAAAAAAAGAATGTCCGAGTATATAGGTACATTGAGAATACATGTCCAGTGGCACACGTAGTACTCACTTTCCTTCTCACTTTTAAGCTGTTTAATAAGGTCTGGAAGTTCCTGAGGTGTGAAAAACACATACATGCAACAATTCTCATGCAATTACCATGCACATTCAAGGGCTATAGAGAATGCCATAGAGATTATCAACTCAAGACTGTAAGAAAATAGTTCCAGAGAGAATAATGGCGATGCTTGTTTTTTATTATTAAAATTTCTTCATCTGTCTAACAGTCTTTCACTTCACTGACCTTTTGCGGTTCCTTTGGTAAAGACGAGTCCAGGTCTGGGTACTTGATATCCTCTCTATGAGAATTTGTTAGTCTTTTTCTGTAACCTTGGTAAAAGGAGCATAAAATAATGCAATCAGACAATAGTACGAGGTATTCCAAAATATAGAGGGACAATAGCTTCGACCGTTTCCGTGAGAAACACGAAATCAACCCTCTTACTATCCAGTTTATCTGCAGTGACAAGAATCAAAATGGTGTTGTTTGTAATAATATATCTAGTCATTTAGAACAACACATTCGTAGAAAAAACTCGTGTGCAGTGTCGTGAAACAGTCGAAACTATGACCAGTCAATAATTCAAATGTTACTTGCTAAGAGAAATAAAGCAGAAGAAAGCAAAAAATGTGAATTGCTTTTGCAATAGACTATTCTACATTTAATTTGTTTTTACCTTCTGTCAGAAGATTTACCTTTTGGAGAATCCTAGGACTTGCATAATCTATGAAGTTAAGGATCGATTGAGGGTAACAGTACAAACACTAGTTAATGTCTCTTAATTATAATGCTTTTATATCGAAAGTAAAAACAATACCAAAGGTGTCTTTCAAAATATTTATATGGTATAAATGTAACAGAAATCCCATTGTCCTCTCTTAACCTAATTTGATTGTTACTGGTATAGAAATTCCATCTTGCACTCTCTTACCCTATTTGGATTGTGTTGTAGGAAATTCCATCTGCCACTCTCTTACCCTGATTTGATTGTTATAGAAATTGCGTAACCTTGTCAACTGGGTCTGAAATACATCCAGAAAAGTAAAACACACGGTTACAGTGATGGATATGATATTATCCGAAACAAAAATTCGTGTGAAGTTTGAAGAATCCAGAAAAGCTGGGTAAAATGTCAAAGAATTGCCCATTTCAAAAATTACACAATTGTTTCGATTATGATAAGTGACTTCATTGAATAAGCTAGAATCTGGAAAAGTGGAAATGTGAGAGAATCCATTAGCCTAAAAGACATTTTTTGTTGCTGATATGAAATACTCATTGAATAGCCAATAAATTAAGCCCATTTTCCACGTTTTAAATGGTTGCTCACCCAAATCGTGACCTCTGAGGATTGGCATAGGAGGACTGTTTGTTAATGCTATTAGTGATACAGCAAGCATAATATTCTCATTTTCAAATCATGTTAGCGGTTGATGCGTTTGTGAAAGATATACTGTCTTATCAGTGCGGATATTAAGGGTATGCATAGTAGACTGATGAACGGAGAATAGCTAAGTAAAAATAGAATCTGTTTATTCAATCGTAAGACATCTAATGATATATGATGAAAAAACGAATGCAGATCGTTTGTACTATAAAAGCCATACACCGGGCCCCGTTTAACTTTACAGGAAAATTCAAAGATTATAGAAGCTTTTTGACGCAAGTATTTTCTCCGTTCAAGATCACAGTTCTGAATACTAGTAGATAATATTTGAAGTGAATATACACGTAATATAACACATTTTGGTAAAAAAAAGAATGGCCGAGTATATAGGTACATTGAGAATACATGTCCAGTAGCCACACGTAGTACTCCACTTACCTTTCTCACTTTTAAGCTGTTTAATAAGGTCTGGAAGTTCCTGAGGTGTGAAAAACACATACATGCAACAATTCTCATGCAATTACCATGCACATTCCAGGCTATAGAGAATGCCAATGATTATCAATACAAGACTGTAAGAAAATAGTTCCAGAAAGAATAATGGCGATTGCTTGTTTTTCATTGCTAAAATTTCTTTCATTTCTCTTACAGTCTTTCACTTCACTGACCTTTTTGCGTTCCTTTGGTAAGACGAGTCCAGGTCTGGGTACTTGATATCCTCTCATAGAATTGTGTTTAGTCTTTTTCTGTAACCTTGGTAAAAGGAGCATAAAAATAATGCAATCAGACAATAATTACGAGTGTATTCCAAAATATAGAGGGACAATAGCTCGACCGTTTCCGTGAGAAACACGAAATCAACCTTCTTACTATCCAGTTTATCTGCAGTGACAAAGGAATCACAATGGTGTTGTTTATAATATATATGTAGTCATTTATAACAACGCATTCGTAGAAAAAAACTCGTGTGCAGTGTCGTGAAACAGTCGAAACTATGACCAGTCAATAATTCAAATGTTACTTGCATAGAGAAATAAAGCAGAAAGAAAGCAAAAAATGTGAATTGCTTTTGCAATAGACTATTCTAACATTTAATTTGTTTTTTACTTCTTGTCAGAAGATTTACCTTTTGGAGAATCCTAGGACTTTGCATAATCTAGTGAAGTTAGGATTCGATTGAGGGTAACAGTACAAACACTAGTTTAATGTCTCTTAATTATAATGCTTTTATATCGAAGTAAAAACAATACCAAGGTGTCTTTCAAAATATTTATATGGTATAAATGTAACAGAAATTCCCATTGTCCTCTCTTAACCAATTTGATTGTTACTGGTATAGAAATTCCATCTTGCACTCTCTTACCGTGATTTGATTGTGTTATAGAAATCCCATCTTTCACTCTCTTACCCTGATTTGATTGTGTTATAGAAATTCCATCTTGCACTCTCTTACCCTGATTTGATTGTGTTGTAGAAATTCCATCTGCACTCTCTTACCCTGATTTGATTGTTATAGAAATTCCATCTTGCCCTCTCTTACCCTGATTTGATTGTGTTATAGAAATCCATCTTGCACTCTCTTACCTGATTTGATTGTTATAGAATTCCATCTTGTCCCCTCTTACCCCTGATTTGATTGTTATAGAAATTCATCTTACACTCTCTTACCCTGATTTGATTGTGTTATAGAAATTCCATCTCGCCCTCT
>CAJDSM010028804.1:0-14052 GCA_903981925.1 Ostrea lurida
CAACATTCTGTAGGTGGTGTTTCACGTCCCGACGACATTCATCTAACGTTAATACATGCAATCTTCCTTTGGAAAATAGCATGATAAGCCACATTCTGTGGCTGCATATCTCCCTATGCTGCAGTACATAGACGCAGACATTATCAACTTACAGCGCCACCTATCAGTAATTTTTTTTTTTTTTTACAAATTTACAGTCACATTCATCTGACACCCACCTAAGTTTAAGTAACCCTAGCAACAGGTCACACCCACGTAAGTAATGTAAACCCTAGTAACAGACCACACCCACCTAAGTTTAAGTAACCCTAGTAACAGTCACTACATCTGGATCATCTGACACACCCCACCTAGTTAAGTAACCCTAAGTAACAGCTGCACACCCACCTATTGTTATGTAACCCTAGTAACAGACCCCCAACCTTAAGTTATGTAACCCTAGTAACAGCTGCACACCCACCTAAGTTAAGTAACCCTAAGAAACAAGTCACACTCACTTAAGTTATGTAACCCTAAGTAACAAGACACACCCACCTAAGTTATGTAACCTAGTACAGCTGCATCACCCACCAAAGTTAAGTACCCTAGCAACATCACACCCACCTAAGTTATGTAACCCTAGTAACAGACACACCCCACCTAAGTTTAAGTAAACCCTAGTAACACTGCACACAAACCAGTGATCAGCAGAGAACCAATGGCGTAGGTGGCGTCTGTTCTCGATTTGATGAAGCAAACGTGCAGTCAATGAGAGACTATTGTGGCCGTCGTCCCAGTGGTGATGTCTTTAGCTGTCCCGAAGAAAACAATACACAAAGCATCCCATAAGGCGAGTAGAGTCCATTTACTGCAAATTACAACAGCATTCAATTTCTTTACAGTCAAACCTCTATCTCCAACTCGATGGGACCAGAAAATTTAAATCAAACTGAAGATGTCTAAAACTACAAAATTAAATCGTAATTCATAAGCTCTTTTTTTTAAAACTGATAATCAGAAGCTTTTTTTTTTTCTTTACTGATAATCAAAGCTTCTATTTCTACTGATTAATCATAATCTGCTATTCTTACTGATAAGCATAGCTTCTTATTCTTGCTGGATAATTGTAGCTGCTATTCTTACTGATAATCATTATTTGCTATTCTTACTGATAATCGTAGGCTTTGCTATTTTCACTTGATAATTTAAGCTGCTTTTTTTTTTTACCTGATACCATAAGCTTGCTTTTTTTTTTTTTTTTTTTGACTGGATAATTCATTAAAACTGGCTATTTTCACAGATAATCATAACTCCTATTTTTCACTGATAAATCGTTAAGCTGCTTATCTTACTATAATTGTAAGCTGTTTTTTTTTTTACTGATAATCATAAAGCCCTATTTTCACAGATAATCATAAGCTCCTATTTTCACTGATATCAAAGCTTGCTATTCTTTACTGATAATCATAATTTGCTATTCTTACGATAATTGTAAGATGCTATTTTCCACTGATAATCTTAAGCTGCTTCTTTTTTTTTACCTTGATAACCATAAGCTGCTTTTTTTTTTTTTTACTGATTAATCATAAAACTGCTATTTTCACAGATAATCATTAACTCCTATTTTCACTGATAATCGTAAGCTGCTATTCTTACTGATGAATTGTAAGTTGTTTTTTTTTTTACTGATAATCATAAGCTCCTATTTCACAGATAATCATAAGTTCCTTATTTCACTATGATAAATCATAAGCTGCTATTCTTACTGATAATCATAATTTGCTATTCTTACTGATAATTGTAAGCTGCTATTTTCACTGATAATCTTAAGCTGCTTTTTTTTTTTTTTACCTGATAATCATAAGCGCTGGCATTTTTTTACTGGATAATCATAAAGCTGCTATTTTACTTGATAATCATAAGTTCCTATTTTCCACTGATAATCGTAAGCTGCTATTTTTTACTGATAATCACAAGCTGCCTTTTTTTTACTGATAATCATTAAGCTGTTATTTCTCACTGATAATTATAAGCTGCTCCCTTGTTTTTTTTTTACTTGATAATCATAAAAAGGCTTTTGGGCTGTTTTGTTGCGTTTTTGTTTACGGATAATAATAAGCTGTTATTTTTACTTGATAATTCATAAAGCAGCTTGGTTTTGTTTTTTTTTTTTTGTTTACTTGATAATCATAAGCCGCTGGGTCTTTGGTTGTTTGTTTTTTTTACTGATAATCATAACTGCTTATTTTTACTTGATAATCATATGCTGCTATTTTTACTGATAATCATAAAGCTGCTATTTTCACTGATAATCGTAAGCTGCTATTTCTTACTGATAATCGTAAGTTGCTATTCTTTACTGATAATCATAAGCTGCTATTCTTTACTGATAATCATAAGCTGCTATTTTTTTTTTTATTGATAATCGTAAGCTGCCTATTTCTTACTGATAATTCATAAGCTGCTATTTTACTGATTAATCATAAGCTGCTTTTCTTTACTGATAATTCATAAGCTGCTATTTTTACTGATAATCATAAGCTGCTATTTTTACTGATAATCATTAAGCTGCTATTCTTATGATAATCGTAAGCTGCTGTATCTTACTGATAATCATAAGCTGCTGTTCTTACTGATAATCATAAGCATGCTAATTTTTTAAATTGATAATCGTAAACTGCTATTCTTGCTGGATAATTCAAAGCTGCTATTTTTACTGATTAATCATTAAAGCAGCTGGGGTTTTTTTTTTTACTGACAATCATAAGCCGCTGGGGTCTTTTTGTTTGTTGTTGTTTTTTTTTTTTACTGATAAATCATTAAAGCTGCTATTTTTACTGATAATCATAAGCTGCTATTTTTACTGATAATCATAACTGCTATTTTCACTGAACGGTTAAGCTGCTTATTCTTTACTGATAATCGTAAGTTTGCTATTTCTTACTGATAATCAAAGCTGGCTATTCTTACTGATAATCATTAAGCTGCATTCTTACTGATAATCACAAGCTGCTATTTTTACTGATAATCATAAGCTGCTATTCCTTACTGATTAATCATTAAGCTGCTATTTTTTATTGATAATCGCTAAAGCTGCTATTCTTGCTTGATAATCACAAGCTGCTATTTTCACTGATAATCATAAG
Source organism: Ostrea lurida (assembly GCA_903981925.1). Classification (NCBI taxonomy): domain Eukaryota; kingdom Metazoa; phylum Mollusca; class Bivalvia; order Ostreida; family Ostreidae; genus Ostrea; species Ostrea lurida. Next base: position 3,126 of record CAJDSM010028804.1, read on the forward strand.
CTGCTATTTTACTGATTAATCAAAGCGCTCCTATTCTTACTTGATAATCATAAGCTGCTATGTTTATTGATAATCCTATGCTTCTTCTTTTTACTGATTAATTGTAAGCTATTTTACTGATAATCAAAGCTGCTATTTTAATGATAATTGTAAGCTGCTATTTTACTGATAATTGTAGTTGTTTCCTTTTTTTTGTTACCTGTGGTGGAGATTTGCAATTTTGCATAAGCCAATCCCTGAGGTATAACCGTCAGCCCTACTGTTAGTCCAAGCGATCAAATCCACACGAAGATGTCGAAAACTACAAAATTAAATTCACAACGATTGATACCAATCAAATCACAATGAAGATGTCAAAAAACTACAAATAATCACAACGATAAATTACCAAATTCAAATCACACTGAAAGATGTCGAAAACTACAATATAAATCACATCTCTGAAGATGTCGAAAACTACCAAAAAAATCACAACGATAATACCAATCAAATTACACTGAAGATGCGAAAACTAACAAAATAAATCACAACGATAATTACCAATCAAATCACACATGACGAGTCAAAAACTACAAAATAAATCAAAACCATAATACCAAATCAAATCACCACTGAAGATTCGAAAACTACAAAATAAATCACAACGATAATTACCAACTCAAATCACACTGAAGATGTCGAAAACTACAAAATAAATCAAATCACACTGAAGATGTCCGAAATCTACAACATAAATCACAACGATAATACCCAATCAAATCACACTGAAGATGTTCGAAAACTACAAAATAATCAAATCACACTGAGATGTCCGAAACTAACAAAATAAATCACAACGATAATACCAATCAAATCACACATTGAAGATGTCGAAAACTACAACATTAAATCACAAATGGATATTGTAGAACCATTAAAATTGTCAACGTTATTCTCAGTAGTAAATTGTTATCTGTTATATTAAGTGTAAAAAACCATATTTCAGAAGAACAGAATTGCTTCCACGCAGTTAGATAAATTGTTAATCTATCATAAGTAGGTAAATGATAAGCATAGCATATATTCTATTGCTCTGGAGAGCACTTTGAGGTTGGGGGAGGAGAGGGGTTAAGGAATTTTCATTATCAAAGCTTAAAATTCTGATAAAATTGCGCATTTAAAGTAAAATAATGGTTTATGAAAAAAAAATCTTGAAGGACTGGAAAACACATGATTTCAGATTTCCGAGCAAAAGTCCATCTTCATTCTTCTGATTTTAATCAGTTCTGGCAAAAAAACATTATTTGTGAATTGGGGCATGATTCTAGTTTGAAAAATCGTTCTGCCAGGCATTTTTAAATTGATGTCTTGGCTTTGATTCTAAACCAATTCAAAACTATTTGATTTCCAAATGCTTATAAAGTAGCCCACTACAACAAGGATTACTCCTTTTTCTGACTCAACATCAAAAGATGGGGATTTAATTGCTTTTGTGCGAAATGTTTTGCTTTGACCACCATTGTTGTATATCTCATAGCTCAGTAGGTAAAGCGTCGGGCTGGGGAAACAAGTTCAAAATCCAACAGGGACTTTGGCTCATAATTAATAAAAAATTTTAAAACTCATATTTTTGCACTCATTTCCATATTTTCCACCTTTTTGAACATGTATACTTATCATTATCTTTCATAATCAAATCATTTCGTGTTGTGTTTGGAGAAACTTTTTCACGATGTTACTGGTCCATCTTAAACATTAAATTGAAAAAAATATTGAGGAATTAATTTCTACTACAAATCACTGCTGGTTGCATTAAATATTTAATATGCATTGGTAATACCTTAATGGCTGAGTTCAAAGAAGCTTCAACTCTCGCTACCTGTCTATTTTTAACCCCCCCCCCAAAAAAAAAAAAACCCTGATCCTATAAAAAAAATCCGTTTCTCACTTGGGAATAAATACAGTGTAATTTAATTAGATAATCAATTTTATTCAAATAATTCACTATGTTATAAAATATAATTTTGTTAGAGCGACTGCCATGAGAAATTAAAGGTAAAAAACACACCATTAAAGGAATTAATTTGAAGCAAATTTGACTAGGTTATACAATACATGTATAATCTAACTTGGTGCAGTTTTATTGCTTTTTAATTCTGTTGAAGCGGATTCATTTAAGTGTAAACTGCACTAAGTTTGATTATATCATATAACCTTAGCTTTCATTCCTTTATAATTAACTCAGAATATTGCATTTAATGTTATGTGAATGAAAAACTTGCAAGATAATAAGGATTTTCCTTGAGGCGGACAAATTTGCCCGTAGCAACAAAGTAGAAACAGTAACGTCAACTGCATTGTGACGTTCATTCTAAAAACGTCAAAAAGAGCAAGTTAATTTATACTCTGATAATGAATGTTGCAAAAGTCTAATGAAACCAAATCAAATTGAGTGTTACAAGTACAATTAGATTATTTCAAAATAAACTATAAATATCAAATACCTCAAGCTCTATGAAAATTCCAGTCAAAATCCAAAAATTGAAAAGAAGAAAATTCAAACCAAAGCTCAATTCTAAGATTAAAAATTTTTCCACACAGAACTAATTTCTTGTACCTATATTCATGAAGCCATTTTGAAAATAGGAAATTTCGGTTTTCAGATTGTCCTTGCTTAAACAGCAGGCATTGAGCTTGCTTTCTTGGCGGCTTTGTTTGATAAACCACGGTCATGGCTTGTTCCTCTTCCCTGCTGTGGAGGTCCACTGGGCTCCCACTTAGCTTTCTGCAATATAGTTTAAACTGGTTCTCTGGCCTGGAACTTGGTTTCCCAGAAGCGGGTTCTCGTTCCCCCAGCGCCGCGCGAACTCATGGTTTCTGTGCTTCAGTTCATCCTTTTATATACAGGAAAGGAAGTGATTAATTTATTGATACAAGAGTTCTCTTTCTGCAAAGAGTAGTAGAGATAAATAAACGGCAGTAGAATGTAGGGCAAATAATGCACACAGAACAGTTGGCTGCTCGGCTACCTGAGTAACATCTTAATGTTATAAATGTTAAGCATTCAAACGCCATTATTAATCAACACAAGCCAATGAATTCCAACCTGCATGCGGTAAACTCCGTAAAAAAAAAAATTCTGGCAGAAAAAAATTGATGTCTGAAACACTTAAAGGAGAGGGGTCAAATCACTACCTGCTTTGCAGCATGCATTAGAAACATTACATGCCCAGAGGTGGGGGGGGGGGGGGGGGGGGGGTTCATGGTTGAACTTTGACTTTACACTACATGCACATCATTCTTCTATTTGTAAACCTCATGTGATGCTTCAGAAGAGTTTTAAAACTTTCTAAAGAAAAAATTTTCCTTTTGGAACATCTCAAAATTTCAAATTCAGTTTATTTAAATCATTGATGGGACAAATTACATCTTTTTAATTTCAATGAAATAAAATTTAAAGAAGGAAATTATACTTCTTTTAATTTTCCTTTATTCATTGTCATCTGAAATTACCCCAAAGATTGCACATGAGCTATTCAATTACTATGCAGTGAAATTGTGAATAAACAAATATGACTTTATCTAAAAAGGAAAAAAAAAACATCATTTTTCTTTGCCAGACTCAATCTGAAGGTCATTGTTCCCAAGTCCTGCAAGAAGTTTTATTTTTTCCTTTAAAATGATTATTCACTTAAATGCAATGATCTAAATTCTTTTAATTCCAAATACTACATTTTCACATATTATCCTATAGTGTCATTATGACCAATTCAATCTTAAACCATCATTTTTTATGGTCACTGAAAGCATAAGGATATCTAACTTTGATATGAAAATTCCCACACTCTCCCACCCCTCCCCAACCACAAAGTGCTCTCCACAGAATAGAAATATATGGCATATACTTATGATTTACTTACTTTGAAGTTTTACAGTGATGTTTTTATTGTTGAAATCTACAAGAGCCTTCCCTCGTGGTAGTAACCAATTTGTAACCTTTTTATTGTGGTGACTTTAAGGAGGACGATTGCTTTGAAAACTCTTGAAATCTCGATAACGATAGCTGTACACACAACTAAATGTTCCCAATTTTCTTTCATCTTTGATATATATTCCATGTTTCAATTACAACATGTTAAACCTTTCATCTTATTTCCTCTTTTGATGTTTTTCCGCAGTATAAACTTTCACTATTATTTCTGACGAAAATAATTTATACTGCCTGTTTGTATTTCTTTTCTGGACATCCCAAAACGTGATATCGGGATATTAAAAAGAAAATATCCATATTTGTATAAATATAAATACGCCTTATGTCCACCAGATTATAACAGAGTGCATTCTGTATGGAACTAAATGGACATTATCTTGTCCTTGATAAAAGATACACACAGCACTGCATGTGCTCAATTCTTTGACAATTTTAAGTCCAGATTTTATCAAAATCATTGGTCCAATGCCTTGATAATATGGCATGGAAATAGGCCTATGATTATGTTTGAAATTAAACCTTGTATTATGGTTCTCCAATTTACATTCTTAAAGTCCTTTTAAAATATGATGAATTTTTCTGCATTTCATGTGGTAGAAAGATCATCATTTCATTTTCTAATGCTAAAACATTAATTTTTATACATTTTTCTATATATTTTGTATAGCTAGAAAGACATTGACCAATTGCTTGCTGTGATCTAAGTATAGAGAGGTCAAGTTTAAAGGGGCATGATTCACAACTTTACCCATGTTTTTTCACTTTGAAATTTGATAATCAAAATCTATCTCTCTTGTATTTAAAATGTTTTAAAAAAAATTTTGGCTAATACAAAAGGTGCAAAAGGTCATAGTAAAGAGCTGCATACTACTTTTAGTGCTACAAAAGATTGAGGTATGTTATTGTCGTTATATAGATAAAAATTTTAAAAATGAATTGTTACCGGTCTAAGTTTATGATATATATATGTCAAGAATTCTTCACATAAAAGTGTGCCATTTAAAAATTAATTTGTGTATTTACAAAATTAGGATGATTATAATAAAATTTCACTTTAGTTTGTAAACATTAAAACAATGCTCGAGTTTTGCTGACTAACAATAAATATTTGCCTCTATCCTTGTATCAACAAGGTGCAAATTCTGGTTGTTCAGTTTTAATTGAGTTATATATTATTTTGAAATGCTTAATATTCAAAAACTGGAATTTCTTTTTCTCCAAAAAAACATTAACCAGTCCTTTTACACATATTTAACAGCACTATGACAATCCCCTTCACAAACTAGAAATTAAAAATATACATTAAGAAAATTTGACATATTACTTTTACAAAACTTGGGCATGAACTCTTAAATTTAATTTTAAAGCACAGTTTAAGTGGGATATTTTTCTTTTTTTATTAAAGTTGATCATATAATAATAAATATATAATTATATCATATATATTTGCACATTTATTTAATATCTAAAATAAATCAGTTGTGATATGTTTTGAAGTGTGTGCCAGCTATATTATTGCTCCTATGACATTGTGAAAATGGATTTCATAAACCCCCTCATAAAATGAAACATCTCTCAATTGTCCTTTGCCACTATACCCATATTTTAAACACTCTTGTCTTTTATCCACCCCAAGACAAACAGAGAAGTGAAAAATTCTGTGACCATCAGCCTTCACCCCATTCCAACAAAGTGCTAGTACATTAAGAACCGGAGGGGTAGTGCATGAGACCTTTAAAGTAGGTCGATCCGAGAGTCACCATTATAAGTCTCTGCACAAACCAGTTGAAAAGATTGTTTTGGCAGCTTCCAATAAAGAAGTTATCTAACTTAATTCAAATAGTGTTAGTACAAAATTGTTGTAAAAACTGCTCAAGAAGTCCATCATGTCCTTGTTTATGTTGATGGTAAAACCATCTTCAAGTACCCATGGGTGAGCATGATGATTAATCTTTAAATTTAGGGCAATATTAGGGATGTCATCTTGTGATATTTTTGCGAAACCTTAAGATTCCTTTAACAAACATGGTCCTCCCAGGCTTTTATGTGCAACAGTTATAAAATCACATGCATGTTTGGAGAACAGAACACCCCCCCCCCTCCCCTATTCCACTGCCATGCAGTTCTTTATTTTCATATAAGGTATTTCAGTAGACAACTTGGACTTATGTTTTCATAAATATAGAAACTGACTGTATCTAAAGCGTAGTAACCGCATAAAAGTGGCAGCGGGAAAGTGTGTCAGATCGTCTCTGAGTACCTTACCCAGGCAATGTTACTATACAGCTTGCAGTAGATAAGACGATGTCTGTCTACAATCAGAATCCAAAAGACATGTCCGCGCTGCATGTTCTAAAGTACGCATTAAAATAAAGACCTTGATTTGCACCAGTGTCGATTAAAAGTACATCAGCACATTTTTGTGAATATCCATCTTAAGAATTAATTCTATTCAGGGCCAATATTGCAGTGCTCCCTCGCGGTTAAATCCAAATTCAGGAAACTGGTTTGCATTCTTTCCACTTGCCTCCAACCCCCCCCCCCCCACCCCCCCCCCCCCCCCCCCCCCCCCCCCCCCCCCCCCCCCCGCCCCCCCCCCCCCCCCCCAACCCTCAACACACCACCCCCCCCCCCCCCCTTTACAATTGTTCACTTATGTGACATTTATTTTGGAGACTTTTATCATTTAGATGAATTTAAATGAATTTGATCTTGAACATGTCATAGCAAGTGTTTAGACTTTTTAAATTGTTATATTTGAAATTTCCTGACTACAAAGACTATGTGGTTTAGAATTTTAAACAAAATTTTGATTCTATGTACACCTTTGAAAACAAACATTTATTTGTTCAATAATTAATCTAGCTTCATAGTTCATATTTTCACCAAAAGGTGCAGTGGATTGATATCCTTTACTACACACAATTTAAAAATCAAAGGCCTCAAGGGCCTGAGAGTCGACTCGCACATGATAGTAACAAGAGACCCATTGGGCCACAATTTATTCTCTCACCTGAACACTTTGCTCATGAATATTAGAGTAAGAAGCAGAAGTTATTGGGATTTACATTGTACGTGCCCACTATTCAGATGCATGGACTACAGCTAACCTCTGTCATCTCCTAATACACATAAATGAACAATTCATCAATAAGAAAATAAGAACAGACAACCACAATTATGATATGTTGGGGGTCATGCATAGCTTTGGGGTTCTTTTATCGTGTTCTCTTAAATTGCCTTGATACAATACACAAGACAAAATAGTCCAAAAAGGGGCAGAGTCAGTCCCCCATTGTGGCCACACCCTGACCCCCTGGGAGCATGATCTGAACAAAATTTTTAATCTACTTCATATCACGGAAAACTATCAGGTAAATTTCTACCCTTTTGGTTCAAGGGTTTCTTGAGAAACAGTTTTTAAAGATTGTCCCTGTATATTTGCATGTTTAAAAATTTGATTCCCTGACGTAGCCCCAACCCCATGATCATATTTAAAACAAACTTGAATTCTTCACTATCTCAGGAAGCTTTCATATAAATTTCAGCTTTTCCGGAGCCCAGTGCGTTCTTGAAAAGATTTTTAAATGAAAACCACCCTTATTTTGCATAATCGTGCTTATCTCCCTTTAATGGGGGGTCTGGTCCTAATTCATTTGAAACAAATTTTGAATTCCTTTTCACCTAAGGATAAAATTTACAAGTTTGTTGAAATTGGCCGAGTGGATTTGGAAAAAAGTCGAAAAATGTGGAAAGTTAACAGACAGACAAAAGATATAAAAGAAAAGCCCACTAATTTCTTTGGTTCAGATTAAGCTGAAAAAAAGCTTGGGAAACATCATTCATTTTTACACTTACCACACTTCAAATAATAATTCTCCTTATAAAACAAAAATGAATTTATTTCCCCAAAATAAAAAAAAATAATTTTTTTTACTTTGTTAATATTTCTCATTTGCATCCACCATTGACCAATTATATTAGTGAATTTCGTGTTTTATCAAAATATATTCTCAAATAGGGACTGCAATATGTACATGAATATTTTGACGAGAGTATGAATTTGGACTGGGTATGAAATTGGACTTGGCATGATTTAAACCATACATAACCTGACTTCTGGAAGTTTGTAAACAAAAAACAAGCCTAACGCGTTTGCAAATGAACCTTTTGACAGGTTTTCAACTTTATGTCTGATAAGACAAAATATCTTAAAACAATCATTGCCTTCAACTTAGCCACCAGCTAGATCGTCATTTAGGTGACCTACATTGCAAATGGTTTGGAGGAATATTACGATGGTAGTCCTTTTATCAAATGTGTTCATTACGCCGTATGAATACTAGCGGCTGATATCCCACTGGACTCTAAGCGTAAACTTGTGCTGTTTTACCAATCATATGCATAATGTGTCTTATATTCGAAATATTTTTATTTCACCATGTTAATTCAGGAAAAATGAATTTACATACATTACATTCTACACCATTAGCACTCCCACAACTATATTTCAGTTGCGTAGGTAGACAATTCAAGTAGTGAAGAGGCCAAATCCGCTGAGAATCAGCCTGAATGGCAAGGAGTTAGCTCGCGTAAGCGAGCCGACCTCAAAAATTGAATGACAGGTTTTTTATGAAAATATGAATTATGTATTTAGAAAAATGCTTTTGCAAAGAGCATTTGTTTTGTTCATTTTAGCGGTTTTTCCTCAAATATTCAAATTTTTGGCAAAATATCAAAGAAAAAACTTATTTCAAAATATTTTAATACTAGGATATTTGAACATTCTATGTTTAAAGTTCCAGTAGAAATTAATTCCAAAATATAACTTTTTCAGCAGGTCTTTATATTACCATTTACATTGGAAATTAACATTTAGTAAGGAGGTAATTCGGACCAATTATCTCCCTTATTTGATAGCTCCCACAATGAAACTTGCACCATATTTGTAAAGGACATATCAAATATAGATATATGAAAGAAATGAGAAAAATATTGATAGATTATTTTTGGCTGTCGATCTGTCAATATCCCCTTAACAGCTACCGTTACGGTTATTTGACTTTTACCCCAGATAATGTTCAGGGACATTTTGAAGAATTTCTACATGCGTTAGAAAACTGTAATATCAGGTCAATTTAGATATCATAGACCATTGGCATATCACAGGAAGGGAAAGATGAAGATTTCATTTCCAAAAGACAAAAGTTTAATATGTTCTGCGTTGCTATCATAATGGTAATATCATATATGCGTCCATTAAATTTTTAGAATTATACCAGGACAGAGACTATCACACTGATTAAATACCCTAGACCTAATTAATGATAATCTGAATTGAAGCAGTTTATTGCACATGTTACTTTTTGAAGACTAACTATACTGACATAAGAATCTGAAGAATAACCTCCAATTTTAAGTGCAAGTCCATTCCATCAAATTAAATATTAAGCCTTGAAGGAGAAAGGGTATAATTGTTGTGTACATTTGTGTGCGTCTGTTAGTAGACGATGGAGAGTACTGCTAACTTGAAACCATGAACTACTCAATCACCGAGGCTCACAGCCAAATTACTTTCCCTGACAGTAAGACCATGATTAGAGCTAGAAAACCACACTTTACATAACAAATTCACACTTATAGCAAGTTAAATGCTCATTACCCTGTAGTTATTTAAAACATCATAGATACAAATCTAATTATATTCAGATTGTCTCCATCACTTCGTTACAACAATATAATGAAGAACCTTTACGTGGATCGCGTTCACAATACCCCATGCATGCCACTATATCGATATACCTTTGCCCCTGAATGTCAATCCCATCCAAGCTTTTTACTATTACTACAACTCCAACAAGTTTCCTGGAAAAATCTCTCTGCAAATTGAAAAGCACTACCCCAGGCAACAACATGCTATACAACAAAAAAATACATGAATTAAAATTCATCCCATTTTCAAAACATTTACCATTACTAACTTTCCAAAGTTTCCTAGAAATCCACATCAACAAAATGAAAGCGCTATCCAGGCGACAACATTGCTATAAACAAAGAATCCATTGATATTTAAGTATGTCCCCCCTCCAAAAAAGTGGCTCCCCGACATATGTATTAAGAAATCCATCCCATCAAATCATTTTACTTTACTAACACTTCCCAAATTCTAGAAATCCATCAACAAATGAAAGCGCTATCCAGGCGACGATGACATACGGACAGATGGGATCAAAAATCTTTGAAGTGAGTACCATGTTAATTTCGCAATTCTTACTATTATACTAGGTCTGCACTTATACATGGAAAATAATGATTAAAGATTTCAAATGCTAAAATCTGGGGTACAAAAAAAAGTTCCATGATATTGAAATACTTAATCTGCTGCCGAGTTCTAGCTCTGGATCCGAAGGAACATACTGGGACATTGGACATTACTCTGGTGGTGAACCCTGACCCGGTTTAAAATAAATTTTCCTACTTTTAATACCAATGCCAATTAAATATATATCCAATCGTATTTTTTCAAGCTAATGACGTGTATAGTCCAACAACCCACAATTAGTTGCAGATTTTTGAGTGTTTTAAGTTTCATTTGAGTTTTTGACCTTAATGTTTGAGTTATATTTGATTTGATGGTTTGATTTGAGTGTTTTGAAGTTTTTGCTTCATTTGAGGTGTTTGGACTCTTATGTTTGAGTTATGTATTGCGTTAAGTGTTTGAGTTTTTAGTTTGATTTGATACTTTGAGTCTTTATGTTTGCAAATTTGAGTGAGTTTTTATTGTTTGATTGATACCTTGAGTTTTTATGTTTGATTTGAGTGACGTTTTATGTTTTGAGTTGAGTGAAGTTTTATGTTTGATTTGAGTGTTTGGGTTTAATGTTGATGATTTGTTTGACGTTTACACTTGAAATAAAAATTGACATTTATGTTCCAAAACTCAGGTGCGAACCTCTT
>CAJDSM010028807.1:0-18345 GCA_903981925.1 Ostrea lurida
ACCCTTGGGAGATGAGTATCAGACAAGGTCAAGGTCAGTCATGGTGAGTAACAGACGAGGTAAGTTGTGGTGGGAGAAGGACAAGGTCAGTCCGTGGTGTAGGCATCAGACAAGGTCAGTCGTGCTTCGTTGCGTTGTATGAGTAACAGACAAGGTCAAGGTAAGTGGTGATGAGTATCAGACAAGGTCAGTCGTGGTGAGCATCAGGACAAGGTCAGGTCGTGGTGGTGAGCATCAGACATGGTCAGTCGTGGTGAGCATCAGACAAGTCAGTCGTGGTGAGCATCAGACCAAGGTCAGTCGTGGTGAGCATCAGACAATGGTCAGTCTGGGAGCATCAGCAAGGTCGAGTCGTGATGAGTAACAGACAACGGTCAAGGTCAGTGGTGATGAGTATCAGACAAGGTCAGTCGTGAAGACGACGTCAGTTGTGATGAAAAGACAAGGTCAGTGGTGATGAGTGGATGACGAGCTCAGTCGTTGGATATCAGACGGTTGATTCCAACTTGGATTCATTCAAATGCGTTTAAAAAAAAAGAAAAATAGAAATGCTTTTTTATTTGATGGTTTCGCATTCTTAGGTGATGCTAGCTGTGATCCCACGAGGTGCTACTCTATCATCGGTATAGACATCACTGGCAGCAACCAGCCACCACAAGATAACTGGTAAACTAATCTGTTCCAAACTTGATTGGAACAATAGCTTGCGCAAGTAATATAAATTTGACTGCGTTTTACCAAAATTTCATTTCAACACCATAAATTCTTTCCTATATCTTTACTATAAAGGCAAATATAACGAACAGTGATCAATCTTGTAAGTCCCAAATAGAATTAAAAAAAAACAAGAGTCGGGCAAACACGGACCCCTGGACACACCAGAGGTGGGATCAAGTTCCTAAGAGGAGTAAGCATCCCCTATTGACCGGTCACACCGGCCGTGAGCCCTTAATCTTGATCAGGTAACCGGAGCGATCCGTAGTCAAATCAGTGTATGAAAAACGGCTTAACAATTGCTATGAAACAACACATCAGGCAACATTTGACCAAATGGTAGGTCCTACTGGTAAACTAAATAGCCATAACGACCATATAATTTACAAATTGCTGTCTCAAAACGTGACTGTTGAGACCTCTGCAACAACAGCTTGTTTGTAAGCAGCCTACCTCGATTCAAAAACTGATCATACGCAGAACAAGCTCTGCTGTTTCGAATAAGTTGAGAGACATATACACCATATGCAGATGATAGAATATTGCTACATAAATATGGGAAGCTGACGACGGAGAAGCTAAATTCGTCCCGTTAGTCATAAAGTGGAGTTTTTAGTTTGCCGTTAATGTCAATGTTCAATAAAATATCCAAGTACGAAGACATGGAAGACTCTGTGGTGTCCTTTATTTCTAGTTCGTTGGGATATATTGAATCGACATATAAATGAAAATCATTATTATTAATAGATAAAACATATACTTTCATATAAATACTTTCTCGAGGTATATCGCACCAAATAGTCTGTGCTATATTACAACAGATATAAAATTAAAACGCATGATAAATACGTCTTATTGTTACAGCGTAAAATATCCGGAATTTAAGGACTGTGTCGATTCCCAAAGACCTGCTTGTGAAGGAAACATAATGTTCATGATGTTAGACGAAGCCTATAATCAGCTGACAACTGCGTGTACTGAAGGAGGAAATCCTGGTAAAGAATTCAGCGATTCTAATAATAGATTTCACAAAAAGCTCTAGACAATTTCTAAGGAGAATAGTCAGTTATTTCACATGGTAGACACCTTGTAACTAAGGACATTATATCATGTTAGCATTGAATGCCTGTATCTTACATTTGGTACACCACAGTATGGATGTTGATTTTTAATTACTTGAGATAACTAGTATTTTGTTTAACTGCCTTTTTATATTTCATTTCTTTCCTCGAAAATAAGACATTGGTGGTGAAAACTGCGATGTGGTAGGTTTTGAAAATTGTCTAAAAGAAGCGGGATTTCAACTTGAAAACGTAACAGGAATGGAGTATGGCTGGTGAGTGGGAGGAATGCTTTTATCTGAGCAATTGTAACAAAAGATTTTCTGATCACGCTGTGACAAAAGATTACATTTTCAACACGTTGTAACATAAGATTTCTATCTGAACTTCCTGTAACAAAATATTTTTTAATACGTTATAACGTAAGATTTCTATCTGAACACATTGTAACAATAGATTTCTGTCTGAACACGTCAGGTATATGCGCATGTACCAGCATAATCTACAACTCCTTTTTGTATGTTTCTATAATTATCATACATGTGCAATGTAGATATGTAGCTACCCTTTTTTATAAGACATATTGTGGTTTTTCGGATTGCTTTTCTTGTGTTTAAATTGCTATTTTGATTCACCGGCTTATGCATTGTGAAATACATGTATCGCGAAATCTTAATATATGTAACATTGCACACAATTTTGGAAAGTACTTTTCTCTTGAATACCACGGTCATAAAGGGAACATCTATTAAAAAATATGAACACGAAAGTCTGATATTACAAAAACTAAGCTTTCACCAAGAAAATAAAAACCCCCCCAAAAAAAAAACACAACCCCCAAAAAAACCCCAACAAAACACCCCCCCCCAAAAAAAATATAACCCAACCAACCAAGCCCCTCCAAACCAACCCCGACCCCCTCAAAGACCCCAACAAAAATTAATCAAAAAAATATAAAATAAAAATGATATGTTTGTGAAACACGAATGACCCCGTACTCCACATGCCAGTGTAAGGGGCTTGTCATAAGGATTATACATGTGAAATATGAAAGGTCTAGCCCTGGCCATTCAAAAGTTATGGCCAATGTTAATGTTTTTAAAATGTAGGTAAAAATTCAAGATCAGGGTTAAACATTTTGGTACCAGAAAAAAGAACATGCCATAAGGAATACACATGTGAAATATGAAAGCCTTACTTTTTGCCATTCAAAAGTTATGGCCAATAATAAAGTTTTTGAAAAGTAGGTCAAAGTTCAAGATCAAGGTCAGGAGGTCAAAAATTTTGGTACCATCAGAAAGGTCTTGTCATAAGAAATGTACAGGTGAAATAATAAAGCCCTACTTCTTACCATTCAAAAGTTAAAGTCAATGTTAAAGTTTTTGAAAAGTAGGTCAAAGTTCAAGGTCAAGACCAAGAGATCAAAAATTCTGGTACCAACGGAAAGGTCTTGTCATAATTTCCATTTTTTTGTTTACCTACATTGAATATGCTAGTATACGTTCCGTTTAAAGCAGAATTCTTCATATTACAAGTTCATTCTGAACACAATTAAACAGTTCCTATTGATTCTCACATCTCATTTTGTTTTAAACATGGTATTTTCTGTGAAGCAATCTTTATGTAAACAAAAACAAGGCTCGAACCTTGTTTACATAGTGAAGAATTGTAAGTGCTGTATCTCACTTGTAACTCAACAAATGACGTTCAAATTTTTGCTGACCATTAGAAAAAGGGAACCATTGGTGAACATTAAAAATGGAAATATAAAATTTGAAGATTTTTAGCTCAGAACGTGTCAATGTCCCTTTAAAAGTTCATAACTCAAGGTTAAAGTTTTTGAAAAGTATGTCAAAACGTCAAGGTCAGGTCAAACATTTTGGTACCCACGAAAAGGTCTTGTCATAAAGAACATACAATGAATATCAAAGCTCTAGTACTTACCATTCAAAAGTTATAGCTAAGGTTAAAGTTTTTAAAAGTAGGTCAAACTTTAAGGTCAAGGTCAGGATGTCAAATTTTGGTACTCACGGAAAGGTCTTGTCATAAAGGAACACAACATATGAAAACCAAAGGTCCTTCAGTACTTACCTTTCAAAAGTTAAACCCAAGATTAAAGTTTTGGAAAAGTAGGTCAAACTTCAAGGTCAGGAGGTAAAAAATTGTGGTACTCACGGAAAGGTCTTGACATAAGGAACACACATATGAAATATCAAGCCCTAGTACTTACCATTCAAAAGTTATAGCCAAGGTTAAAGTTTCAGACAGAATGACAGAAGGACAGAGCGACAGGATGACACGCAGGACAAAAACAACATGCCTTCGATCTTATATCACGGGGGCATAAAAAACTTCACCAAACCCCACCCCCAACTTTTCATATACCTATTAGAAGAAATAGCACAGTTAAAACAAAACAAGCAAGCAACACTTTAGCGTGATTTAAAATGTAATTCAAGAACTACAGAACTATTTGAAACAAGATTATAGTGTGACCTACAATGATGAAATATCTAATAGGATTTTCTTATTTTTGGAAGCGATGTAGTCTCTACTACCATGGCGTGTGTGACAAAATATGAATCCGGATGTGCGAATCAATCCTTGTTCGACTTCACAGTTTCACCAATGAAAAAGCTGCATGAAGCCTGTGAACATGGTAAGAGCATTATTTTATTCCCCCCGATATAGTGTTCCGTGGGGATCTGGGATAGAAGTCCCCAGTACCCCTTGCTTGTTGTAAGAGGCTACTAAATGGGTCCAACGAGATCGTAAAAATCGAAACCCCATGTCTCAGCAGTTGTGGCACGATAAAGATCCCTCCCTGCTGAAACGTCGCAAGCGCCAAACATAGACTTAAATTTTGTATCCCTTCACTGGCAATAGTGAAGTCGCCATATGGATGAACAAATCTCAAGTAGGACGTTAAGCAATATAAAACCAACCAATTAACGTAATTTAGAGAACATACATTATTAGGACATACGCATACGTGGGTGAAAACAGGAGAATCAATCATTTTCGTTAGCGATCGCTTTTTGTTGTTTGAGGAAAACAAGCATGTTCATGGGAACATGAATGTTTGGTTAAAGAAATATCAATCTTTATTGTAGTTAGTTTGTTTTGTTCATGGAAGATTTTAATTGATGGGTATGTCCAGGTAAAGGCAAAGATAACGAGCAGTGATCAATCTCACAAGTTCCAAATAGAATGCAAAAATAAGAGTTGCGCAAACATGGATCCCTGGGCACACCAGAGGTGGGATCAGGTGCCTAGGAGGAGTAAGCATCCCCTGTTGACCGGTCACGCCCGCCGTGAAACCAGAGTCTTGATCAGGTAAACGGAACAAACCGTAGTCAAATCAGTGCATGCAAAACGGCTTTTAAAACAATTGCTATGAAACACATCAGACAGCATTTGACAAAATGGTAGGTCATGCTGGCAAACTAAATCGTTATAACGACCATGGAATTTACGAAACGCTGCCTTTAAACTTGACTGTTGAAACTCCTGCAACAACTTGTTTGCAAGTTGCCTGCTCGATTAAAAAACTAATCATACGCAGAACAAGCTCTTGCGCATGGTAGCAAGAAACGCTACCTTTACACCTTGTTAGTCTCCTAAGTACAGCAATATCCATGATAATGACAAAATTCACACCATTCGAAGGGTTCTTGAGAATTATCGCTGCGATGGGACCGAAAACACGTGCTATTGTCCTTGTATACATAAAGCTTCAAAATGAAGAGAAGGGATGATGCAAAATGTAATTCAATATCATTCTGGTATTTAGAATATTTACATCTTAGTTTTTTAAAATCTAGATCTGTACTAACGAGACGTATACCCCCGCAGGACTTATCTAAACTGCGGTAGATGAAAAATGGTTATGTTAAAGGCTTTCTTGCAATGAAATTGTCAATGAAATACTTATATATGGTTTTCCTTTCTACCAGTACAGATTCCCAGTTATTCCTTAAACTTCTATAGATTTATATGAAAACATACTGCACTACAATATTTTAAAGAAATATGGACAAGTTTTGAGCTAACTTTTATATTTTCATTTTTAATGTTTAAAATACTAAACGAAGTTATTTTTACTGGTCAGCAAAAATTTGAATGTCAGTTATTGAGCTACAAGTAAGATACAGCGCTCATGTGAACAAGGCTTGTGCCTTGTTTGTATTTACATAGTGATTGCTTCACAGAAAATGCCAAGTTTAAAATAAAATGAGATGTGAGAAACCCTAGAAACCGTTTAAATGTATTCAGAATAGAATTGATATTTGAAAAAATCTGCTTTTGACGGATCATTTACTAACGTATTCAATATATGTAAACAAAAACACGGCACAAGCTTTTTTTACATAACAAAGAATTGTGAATGCTGTATCTCACTTATAACTCAACAAATCGCATTCATTTTTTTTTTTGCTGACCATTAAAAAAAATTTGGTTAAGAATTCTAAACATTAAAAATGCAATAATAAAATTTAGCTCAGAACGTGTCCATGAATATGATATAGTTATACCATTGATTTTCTAAGGGTTAGTTAGGGTAATATTTTTGTATTCATATATTTTTATCGACGCTTGCTACAAAACAAAGTTGTCAAAAAGGATGAAAATGGACAATGATTTTATGTTTATATGAGTGAAATTGATATACAGTTGAACTCCGATATCTCGAACATTGATATCTCGAATACCATGGTTATGTCGAACTGATTTCAAGGTCCCAACCACCTATTTTCTTAGTATTTTACCATCGATATCTTAAATACACGGATATCTCTAACTTTTTTCTTGGTCCCATAAGTTCGAGATAACGAGGTTCGACTGTATGTTCTTAATTTTATCCATTATTGTCTTTACCTTCATTACTCAACTATGTCTATTAAAGTGGGTGACTTTTGAACATCATTTTAAATTTCTTTAAATTTTTGAATTTAATGAACTAATTACAATACAGTTGAACTTCGATATCTCGAACACTGATATCTCAATTACCATGGTTATGTCGAACTGATTTGGAGGTCCCAAGAACCTATTTTCTTAGTATATTCACTCTCGATATATCGAATCCATGGGTATCTCAAACTTTTTTCCTGGTCCCATCGACTTCGAGATAACGAAGTTCGACTGTATATATAAACTCATGCCTCGATGTTCGTATTTTAAGCTCGTGTCCTTTAATGATTATCATACTGTTCGTCCTGTCGTTGTAGTGTGTACGGTTGGTGGGTGTTTGGATGGCATTACTTTACCATTCTACAATTGCACGTGAGTAGTGTTAACGGACGTATACAATAATGTAACAACCCAGTGATATTCAAAGTATAAAGATGGTATTTGCATGAACTGGGTATCAGAAAGAATATAAATTAAGCAATGTTCATTAATTATTACATTCGGACTCCGGCTTATGGAGGTATTTTAGAATCGTCCTTTACGACCGTTCGATGGTCGGTCTTGTTGGACTATCATATGTATGGCCTAAATACTTGGTAAAGAAAAAGTATCAACAAATGTGTCTATGATGTAACCCGTCCCCCCCCCAAAAAAAAAAAAACCAAAAACAAAACAACAACAACAAACAAAAAAAAAAAAAAAAAAAAAACAACAAAATGTATATGGCCTGAAAATATATTTTCGCCCTTAAAAATATCATTTGAATAAGGTCAAACTCATCAGCTGAAAAGTTAAATCCATGTGCAGGCTGAAAACATTGGACACAACGATTCGTGAAAGCCACGGTAAAGGTTAAAAATGATAAATTAGGTAAATTTCTTATCTTGGAACTCGCATATCATACATTACTTTAGAAATAAAGTATGTTTATTGTTGGGGAGAAGGAAATAATTTATGGCAATTTCGAGAGTAAATTACAAATTACACTGCTTAAACTGTGCCCTCACAACATCATATGATGTGCATGTCTTTCAACTTATTCGATACGTAAGAGCTTTTTCTGCGTATGATCAGTTTTGACCTGCCATTGGGTCAAATGCTATCTGATGTACTTCATAGCAATTGTTAAACCATTTTTCATACACTGATTTGACTACGGGTTACTTCGTTTATCTGATTAATTCAATGGGCTCACGGCGGGTATCAGACCGGCTAAAAGGGGATACTCCTTCTAGGCTCCTGATCCCACCTCTGGTGTGTCGGACTCTTGTTTTGTATTCTGTTTGGGACTGAAATTTCACATTAATTTTTACAATTTTACAGGGCCAATTTTCACCCTTCGTGGGCCTACTCCTTTATTTTAGTTATAAATTTCAAGGACTTTACAAATGTCTATAGCTCAATGTATAAGGTACATAGTAAATGACCATAATTTCTCTTTCAAAACATGGAAAGGACAACAAAGATAAGCATAACTATCAACCAATAGCCATGAAACGGGAAGGGGGGGGGGGCTTGATATTGTACAAATAGGCGAAGTTAACATTGTGTTAAACGTAATAATAATCAAAAAGACATATACAAAATCGAGTGTAGGGCAACACGGACCTCCGACAAAAGCGAAGGCAAGATCAAGTGCCATGAAGGAGTAAGCATCCTCTGCTGATCGGTGACACCCGTTGCGAGCCCTTAGTCGAAATAAAGTAACGGGAATACCCGTAGTCAAATCTAGTAGAAAAATTACAGTCTAACAAAGGGTATGAAACAAATCAGTCAACATATGACTTGTTTTATGAAACGAATGATATTTTGACAGATATACAATGTGGTTGCAAGAAAAATCGAAGCACAGTCGACCAGTTAGTAAGACTTGAAACCTATACTAGTTTTTGACATACTTTTGTTTTTAAAGAGCATGGTGTCTCTATATTTTTTATACTTAAAAAAACATGGAAACGATAACTTAAGGGGACTGGCTCCAGATTTTGATGAAAAAAAATATTCTCGATTCTTTTATGTTGAAAATAAAAAAAAAATAGTATAAAATACGAAGTACAAATACATGTATGCCGTTATATCAAGCGAAATAGATTGTGTGGGGATTTGCTACCAACAAAATCCTGCCGTTAGGCGAATTTGCCGGTATATCAATTGCCGCTGTAACGAGCGCTGACTGTATTAGTCTAGTATTTTTAAATATGTGTTTGGATGAGCTCTCCGTATTAGCTCCCATGGGCCCTGTCTAAATTCGACTGAACTAGAATCAACTTACTATTGCAGCGACTTAGAAAACTCCATTCTATGTCTTGATATGAAGCTTAAAGAGTGTCCAGGGGACCCATTCCTGATGAAAACACTCGACGGACTCAAAAACTTTTGTTCTGAAATATCCCGGAAAGCAGGTTTGTGCATAACGCTCCTACTTTTTTTTATATATATAAAAAGTAACATAAATATGTTACGCTATGGGGTGCAATATTTCAAAGTAGGTAAAGATTTTCGATGGAATGATAAACTGTCTAAATATCTATGTAACAAAGACGTTAAAAATACATATGCATGTAAAATAATATTAAAAGCCAGTATAGTTTCTCTGGACCAATTTAAAGGTATCAAGGCCTACAGGATTTGTCTTTCTAACTCACAAATGAATGAGAAATGCCAGGGGTATTTAACGCCACCTACAGAGGCTGAATCTGAGAGCGCGGAGTGCCGGTAAGTATCACAAGCACATGTAAGTTTTGTTATAAAAATAGTTTTGTGAAATGTCATAAAGCTCGCTGTACAGCAGAATAGTTTTAATATATTAGCTATAAATATCACAGTTTATTTGAAGGAAGAATAATACACTAGAGGGATATGTACAATGATGCTATGAAATTGAAAACGTTCAAATATACTTTATATATTCAAGGAATGCAGTTTCTGTAGAAAACAATCTGACAAATAAATTTAAAGGGGCATGGACACGTTCTGAGCTAAAAATGTTCAAATGTTAGATTTCCATTTTTAATGTTTACAATGCTCACTTACGGAATTTCTAATGGTCCGCCAAATTTTGAACGTCATTTGTTGAGTTACAAGTGAGATACAGCACTTGCAATTCTTCACTATGTAAACAAGGGGTTTTGAAATCTCTTTCCAATATGTAGTCTTGTCCCATGATCCCCTGCTCTATGTAGAGCAGGATATCATGGGGTAAGAGAGCTATCGGATGAATACCTACATCGCATAGATAGTATAACTGGTTTTCATTGTTGTATAAAATGAATCGTAAAGCAATGCTGTTAAACTGAGGTTTTACCACCATGATAGAAATCATCTGTTTTCGGAAGAAACCACTGCACTTCCTAATGAACTCTATTTTTAGACCTCATGAATAAACGTAAACAAATCAGAAATCGATTATTTTCTACCTTATTTTGAAATTTAACAGGGGCAAATCCTATATCAGATCGCAATATAAAGTAGTTATTTTTCATTTTCCACAAGGAGTTGAGTTGTGAGAGATGTATTATTTCAAATAATTGATAAAATGAAAATCGTGTTAAATCGGCTATCCGACATTTTTCACTGGACGCTGAGATAGCAAGCTGACTTCGTCACCTCGTAAATAATTTTTTTTTTCTAGCTCAAAACGAGTCCATGTCCCTTTAAAGTGATGAAATAAGATACTGCATGTCAAAATCAAAAGGGAGTGAAATTGCAGTTGATTATGATAATGAAGTAAATTACAAGTCAAGAATTTCACTAATTTTTCATTCACCCCAAGAACGTTAAGCAAAGGGTTTTTAGCTCACCTGAACCAAAATAGCAAGTATCTGATGCCTTGTTCGTCGTATGAGTCTGTCAACTTTTCACATTTCGACTTCTTCTCCAAGAACCGTATGGACCCAATAACAAAACTAGAATACACTCTCTGGCGAGGCGTCTAAGGGACTTGATTTTGAAAGTGGGGGGCGAGCCACAGGAGCGGGGCAAGCCGCGCTCACACAAAAACAACAAATACTCCCACGAACAAGTGCGCGCCACCCAGGCGGCAACGGGAAAGGCGACATACGGCAAACTTGCAAATTTAATTGCTGACAAGCAAACAGAACAAAAAGCTCTCTGAACACTGAAAGGGGGGGGGGTACAACGTCTATAAATTACTAGAAAAGGTGGGGGCAACAGTAAATTAGGTGACACAAGCATAAATAAGAAAGTCCTTTAAACTGAAGTGGGGGGGAGGGGCACAACTCTATAAATACTGCAAGTGGGCGGGACACTTGTATTATGTGACATAGACAAATGAGTGAAAAAAAAAAGCATTTCACAGCTGAAAGTGGGGGCCACCAATCCAATTGTGTGTTTTATGCAGAAAAAAAATTGATTGGAGAAAAAAAGGTGGGGGGGGGGCAAAAATACTTTTGCTCCCCACTTTTGAAAGTGGGGGGGGGGCATGTGCCCCGCTGCCCCCCCCCCCCTGCTTCTACGGCCCTGCTTGGTAAAGAGAGATGTCAGTTGTTCAATATGAAGGACCAGGCCCCTCAAAGGGGGAATAATCACGAGAATGCAAAAATAGGGCGGTGTATTGTTAAAATCCTTATTAACGACACCACTGGCCAGAAAAAGCTGAATTCATATGAAAGCTTCCAGATATAGTGGCAGATCAATTTGTTAAATATGACCCCAGGGGTACGATGGGGCCCAATAGGATCAAATTTACATATGATTATATAGGGGGAAAAATCTTTTAAAATCTTCTTCTCAAGAACCACGGCCAGAAAAAGCTGAAACCTTTATATTGAAAGCTTTTTCTTGATATAGTGGAAATTCCAGGTTGTTCAAATCTTGACCCCGGTGTACGATAAGGCGGCAAATAGGGATCAAAGTTTTACATATGATTATATAGGGAAATCTTTAAAATCTTCTTCAAGAACCACCTTTGGCCAGGAAAGCTGAATTATATGAAAGCTTACCGTGATATAGTGGATATTCCAACGTTTGGTTTTCAAATTTATGTCCCCTTGGGGTACGATGGGGCCGCCAAAAGATATCAAATTTTACATGTGATTCATATAGGAAAAATTTTTTAAAATCTTCTCAAGAACCACTAGGCCGAAAGCCTGTTGAATCCTGATATTTTGTTCAAATCATGGCCCAGGGGTAATTGTGGGGCCACAATAAGGACATCAATATTTTTGAAGCAATTATTTAGGGAAATCTTTATTAAATCTTCTTCATTGAGTAGATTTAAGTTTGTTTAGATAATTGCCCCCTCCCATCCGAGGGTTGGGTGGGCCACAATACGTGGATTAAAGTTGCCACTCATGCTCTTGTTAGTGAAGCAGTGCTCAGGTTGAAGCGATGTGGCCCATGGGGCCTACTTGTTTCTGCCACATTGTTGATATTTCAAATTTCTTTATGGTTCTGTTTGTTTATTAATACAGACGGGATAGACGATTTTTCCAAATGTGCAAAAATGGATCTACCGAACTGCGCCAAATGAAGAGATTATGGAATATGTATCAGAAACGCAAGAAAATTTATAAGTCTTGAAACAAAGCGGAAAGGCGGAATCAAATGTTCAACAAGTGAGTATAAATGGTTTTTTGATTTCGCCACCATTTTCAGACGTGTATAATAATTAAATGGCGAAGTAACAAGTATCAAACGTAATCATAGTCCAAAAACACACTACAAATCGAGTGTAGGGCCAACAACGGACCTTCGCGAATTGGCACTTTTAGTGGACTTCAGTTGTATTCACCTGTAGCGGAAAATCCATTATCCGGTACGAATGGATGAGAATGATCTTACTGCTATTAAATGAAAATCTTTCGGTAGAATGTAAAGGCAAAGATAACGAACAGTGATCAATCTCGGTAAGTCCTAAATATAATACAAAAACAAGAGTTGGGTCAAACACGGACCCCGTGGTACACACCAGAGGTGGGATCAGGTGCCCAGGAGGATCAAGCATCCTCTGTTGACCGGTCACACCCGCCTATATTTATGTAGCAATATTCCATTCATCACCTGCATATGGTGTGTATGTATCTCAACTTATTCGGTACGCAGAACTTGTTCTGTGTATGATCAGTTTTTTGAATCGAGGCAGGCTACTTACAAAACAAGTTGTTGTTTGCAGGGGTTCAACAGTCACGTTTAAGGCAGCATTTCGTAAATTTTATGGTCGTTAATAACAATTTAGTTTACTAGGACATGTCATGACCTACCTGAGCCAAATGCTGTCTATGTGTTTCATAACCCATTGTTAAGCCGTTTTACACACCACTGATTGACTACGGATCGTTCCGTTTACCTGATCAAGACTATGGTTCAGACGGGTTTCACCGATCAACAGGGGATGCTTACTCCTCCTATTCACCTGATTGCACCTCTAGTGTGTCCAGGGTCCGGTGTTGTCCCAATTTCTGTTTTTGTATTTCTATTTGGGACTTACGAGAATTGATCACTGTTCGTTATCTTTACTTTGATTGCTGATGTTCTCTTATACATGTGTTACCATTGTACCTGTGTTTGCTACACGAGACACTATGTTTCTGTTTAAGCATGCTTGCATTGTTGCAGAGTATTCCTGTCCAGTATTTGATTTGCCTGTGTCCGATTTGATTGAAAACTTGTTTGCCTAACCTTTGTCACTATAAAGAAATATAAAGATAGAGTAGCAAGACAGTCGTTTTTGTAAATGTATAAAATATACATATCGGTAAAGAAAGGCACATACGCGTACTAATATCCTATCTTTATTCGACACTGACATCTTTACAAGTTGGAATGATGAGGCATTTTCTTCATGAACGTTTACAGTGATATAATATGAAACTGTTTGATATATATGGAGTAGCCAGTTTTATGACTTGGAATTTCGACAGTGGTAGAATGCAAATATTGAATTGAAGAAATACGTATGAACTGCAACGCGTCCAGTTAGCAACTATGTTCATGGGGCTCAAGGTAACTGTTTAACAGAGTGATCTTACGGTAGCATCACTGTTCATGACGAGCTACCATAGGCCATACTGATATTAACAGAGTGATCTTCACGCTAGCATACTGTTCATGAGGCTCATGGAATAACTATTTAACAAGAGTGATCTTCACGCTAGCATACTGTTCATGAGGCTATGGATAACTGTTAACAGAGTGATCCTCACGCTA
Source organism: Ostrea lurida (assembly GCA_903981925.1). NCBI lineage: Eukaryota > Metazoa > Mollusca > Bivalvia > Ostreida > Ostreidae > Ostrea > Ostrea lurida. The sequence goes on from CAJDSM010028807.1 coordinate 13,857, forward strand.
GCCTAATGTTCATGAGGCTCATGGTAACTGCTATAACAGAGTGACTCTCACGCTAGCATCATGTTCACGAGGCTCATGGGTAACTGTATTAACAGAGAGATCTTCACGCTAGCATACTGTTCATGAGGCTCAATGGGTAACTGTAATACAGAGTGATCTTCACGCTAGCATACTGTTCACGAGGCTCATGGATTAAGCTATAACAGAGTGATCTTCACGTCGCTAGCTCTATGTTCACGAGGCTCATGGATAACTGTTTCACGAGTGATCTTCACGCTAGCATACTGTTCACGAGCTCATGGGTAACTGTAATAACAGAGTGTCTTCAGCCTAGCAACTGTTCATGAGGCTCAATGGGTAACTGTATAACAGAGTGATCTTCACGCTGGCATACTGTTCACGAGGCTCATGAAGGTAACTGGTATAACGCACATCATCTAGCATACTGTTCATGGGGTCATGGATAACCGTTTAACAGATGATCTTCACGCTAGCATACTGTTCCGAGGCTCATGATGGTAACTAGTTCATAACAGAGTTTGATCGTTCACCCGCTTAGTCATTACTGATTTCATTCATGAGGCTCATGGATAACTGTTTAACAGTGATGTACATGCAATCCCTACGGTGTGGATTCACTTGTTACTGTATAGAGAACAGAGCTGGACTCAAAGTTGATTACGATCCAAAGCTTTAAATATACTGGAAATGCATGAACAATACACCAAAGTACCACCACCCCCTCCCCCCGAATTTAACAGAAGAAGGTAGTAGCAAAATTAATTTCCCCAGAACTACTCGTAAGTAAAGCGACAATAGTTCGTGAAAAATCCGATTGAAATCAAGGCATGATTCACATGACCATCTTATGTGCATTAGGAACCCCTCGCATGATTCGTACCTCACACACTGACCTCGGATGTGATCGGGTTGTTGCCATATTGGAATTTTAAATTTACGTGTTCAAAACAAATTATGCGTTTCATCGGCTCTAATAATGCGACCGTTATATCAGCATGAAGACGGTTGCAAATAACTTATAGTTATTCTCTGAGTGAATGCATGGGCCATCATTTGCCAAACTGCAGCTAGGCGAGAAAATCGTCTCAAGCTGAAGCGGAGTGGAAAAGAGTAAACAGGTACTTCCGGCGAAGAAAAATGTAACAAATCACTTCTGAGGATTGTATGGAGCGTAGCAGAGTTTAGCCGAGGGTTGCCGATTGTCTTATGAGTGTGGGATGAAGTTGCGTACTCTCTGTATTTCAATTTATCGTTCAATTATTTTTTTCTTTTACAGGTGATGGAGCAATGTTAACTCCAAAGTTCCTAACGTTCCTGCTCGTAGCGGTTCTAACGTGGGCCATCATTTCATTATAGAAATAAACATTCCCGGACATTGTTAGACATGCGCAGTGTCCCGGTAGGATTCCATGGAACAATGGATGTCGGGAGAATCGAGGTCACCTAGCTACAAAGAATCAGCATGCATCCGTTCTAGAAATTGCTTTCCAACTTGCATAATAAATATTGGTGGGAGAAACGATCATTCCAAACATTATACATGTATAATTATTTTGAGAAATACTAGAATTATTGGAATTTTTCAACTGCAAATATGATATCGAATATATTACACAGATTAGTAGTTAGACTATAACGAATACCAGAAATAGTCTGTCATTTGTTGATGCATGGCCCAGTTAGTAAATCCTGTACACAGAAGAATATCGTCTTTGGATGTCTTTAAAAGATCACACATATATAATACACAACATATGTGGCATGTCATACATTGCAATGTTTGAAATTTTCCATTTGCATTATATATTTCTATTTGCATTGTATAATTTTCATTTGTATTGTATAATTTTCATTTGAATTGTATATTTTTCATTTGTGTTGTATAAAATTTCCATTTGTATTGTATTTTTAAAATTCATATTGTATAATTTTCATTTGCATTGCATAATTATCCGAAGGATTGTTTATTTTGATTTGTTACAAAGGGTTTCATTGGCTGATATTATCGTATATGAATAGGGTAATTATAGGTTATAAACTTTGTATGGGAAATATGAACGACTGAGTTTTTTGGCGCGACAAAAAACGAGGTCGTCATATTTTCCAATACAAAATCTATAACCATTTTAATATATACTTTCAATTTCATTTAGAAACTACAAAACATTTATTTTTAACACTTTTTTCAATAGTTTAACAGAGATGAAAAACACGAAAAAAATTGAAACTTAAATGTTTGTTGACATTTTAACAGTAACGTCAAGAAACGTGCTTTATTTATGACGTCACAAATCAATTTTCCACTTTTGTACAATTATGATATCAGCTTGCGGGCCAAAAAGTTTCCGGACATATATCGTGTGGTATTGGCCCGCAAACTTTTTTAAATGAAAAAGAGGAGCTGAAATTGAAAGTATATAATAATATGCGGTACGTCTTTTTACCACAACAAACCCCAAAGAACTACGTCTTTTTACCACAAAGAACTAGAAACAACTCTATATATTTCTGTGAAACTAAATAGATTAATGCCATTTGCTTTACATTGATTATAGGTGTATTGTTCACAGGGGCAGAAGTGTTGAGGATAAGTGGGAGAGGTGCACTCCAGTACTTCCAGTACTTTGTTCTCTCTCTCTCTCTCTCTCTCTTCTATCTCTCTCTCTCTCTCTCTCTCTTCCTCTCTCTCTCTCTCTCCTCTCTCTCTCTCTCTCTCTCTCTCTCTCTCTCTCTCTCTCTCTCAAACTAATTTGGTTAAATGTCATTTGAAAGCTTGAGATTTTAATTAGGGAATAACTACCTTCTCATTTGTGATTTGCGACCGTTAATGCTGATTTAACGGTTGCAAACTGAGTTTTACCGGCGACGCGTAAGCGGAGCCGGTAAAACGATGTTTGCAACCGTTAAATCAGCATTAACGGTCGCAAATCACAAATGAGAAGGTAGTTATTCCCATTCTAATGCAATTTTTGCTTTATGTTTACATTTGTTTTGCCTATTTTTGTTATGAAATGTCTATGCTTGACGTATATTTTTGCGTCACGGCATTATGACGTCACAAATCGAAAGCTTCCCATCTTTGTTATGTTTTTGCGTCACGGCATTATGACGTCACAATCGAAAGCTTTCCATCTCGTTAACGCTCATTTACCATCTCAAATCCCAGTGCATTTATCCAATCAAAATAACAACCGTCTAGCATACTCTACGCTCAGTTGATTCAGCAGCTTCCGTACAATTGCATTAGAATTTAATTTTAAGTGTAGTGTTTACAGGGACGGGTGAGGGGGGGGGGGGCTGTACCCCAGTACTTAATGCTTGTCTATCTGATTTGCTTACCTACACGGTCAGTCCACGTGTTTAACTAACAACTTTACCATACAATACAAACTAAAACTTGACCAAAAATCCCTCATAACAAATAAAAATAAACAAATCCTCGGATACAACGCAATTGAAAATTATACAATATAAATGAAATTATACAATACAAATGGAAAATTATACAATATATAAATGGAAAATTATACAATACAAATATATAATATTGCATGTAGTTGAGGGTAACATTGAACATTTTCACCCCGAGAAAAACATTGTCAACCGAGGCGTTGCCGTTTTTCGAGGGGTGAAAACTTTCAATGTTACCATCAACTATATTCAATATCTATTTTGTTATACTGAATGTTATAAAAACAACAAACCGTTTTGTCTGTTGACTTTGATCACTGTCATGCGATGTTTCGTATATCAATGCAGGTAATTGCATTTAACACAAACGCTCAAATGACGTCGTTTAACAATCTACGGCGAACCGTACGCGCATAAATTTAACGCATGTACGAATTTTTCATAATGTAACCCGTCGTCAAGTAATGTTTCCCGTTGCTAGATACTATCACCCTGAAGGGCGTGTTTTCTATTCTCAGAGATGAAAATATAACAATGGAAAATATACAATTCAATGAACAATTATACTATACGAATGGAAATTATACAATGCAAATAAAGAATTATACAGTACAAATGGAAAAGATCAATATTGCAACGTTTGGCATGCCATACTAGTACGACAGAAGTAAGATATTCGCATTCTAATCGATCATTGTAGACGAATATATGTATATTCATGTATGAAAATAAACTCGGAAGATATATTTATATCTCTTTCTCTATCATTTCTCTCTCTCTTCTCTCTCTCTCTCTCAACGTACATGTAAAGGCAAATATAACGAACAGTTGATCAATATCGTAAGTCCCAAATAGAATACAAAAACAGAGTTGGGCAAAACACTAGAGGTGGGATCAGGTGCCTAAGAGGAGTAAGCATTCCTATTGACCGGTCACACCGCCGTGAGCCCTTAGTTCTGTTTGATCGGTAAACGGAGCAATCCGTATAGTCAAATCAGTGTGCGAAAATCGGCCTAACAATGGCTCTGAAACACACCCGACAGCATTTGACTCAATG
>CAJDSM010028810.1:0-14519 GCA_903981925.1 Ostrea lurida
TTGGGAAAATCTTTTAAAAATCTTCTTCTCAAGAACCACTGGGCCAGAAAAGCTGAAATTTAATATGAAAGCTTCCTGATATAGTGGAGATTCAGTTTGCTTCAAATCGATGGACCCTAGGGGTACATGAGGCCCCAATAGGGGATCAAGTTTTACATAGGATATATATAGGAAAATCTTTAATATGCATCTTCTCAGGAACCACTGGGCTAGAAAAGGCTGAAATTATATGAAGGCTTTCCTGATATAGTGGAGATTCAAGTTTGTTCAAATCATAAACCCGGGTACGATGGGCTCCATAGGGATTCAAGTTTTATATGATTATATAGGGAAAATCCCTTGAAGAATCTCTTTCTTAAGAACCACTTGGGCCAGAAAAAAGCTTCCTGATATTAGTTGAAGATAAACAGTTTTGTTTCACAATTATGACCTTCAGGTGTAATGTGGGGCCACAATAAGGGATCAATATTTACATGCAAATTATCAATATATAGGGAAATTTCTTTTAAAATCTTCTTCATTGACCAGCGAGTGGATATTGACCTGAAAAGCTTCCTGATTTGAGTAGATTTAAGTTTGTTTAGACTAATTGCCCCCCCCCCCTTCCAAGGTTGGGTTGGGGCTACAATAGGGATAAAGTTGCTACAATGCCTTCTTAGTGAAGCAATTGTTCAAGGTGGAGCGATGTGGTGGCCCATGGGCCTCTTGTTATTTATTTATTTTTTTTTAGTAATGATTGGTTTTTATATAGCGCTTTAGCTACCTACATGTAAGGTACCCAGAGCGTTTTACAATACATTATTACCCCAGCAGACCATAACAATTATCCAGAACCTTCTCAGTGCAAGCTGTCATTAAAGCGCTAGAACACTAACATGCTAACATTCTAGACATATTCTTATATGCATCAAGCCAAGTCAGTGAAATTTGAACTCTAAAATTTCTTATTTACAAACAATTTTCAAAAGAACCTTTCTGGAAAATTAAAACGCACAAAAAATATTTAAGAATATGATAACCTGTATCACTCTTTTGATGGTGAAATCATTTAAAAGTTCATATTTGATACTTTAACAATTCCATTAAATAAAAGTTTGGTGTAGCAATCTCTTTTAACTTAAGGTATATATTATATCTTAAATTTCTTTAAAATTAGAATACACATTGTTTGCATGGCTGCTATTTATTTTTTCTCCACTATTAAAATATTGTACTGTGTTATTCACAGGGTGACTTTATCATTAAAAAAAATCATTGAATTTCCCTTAAAAAGATTTCCTGTGATTGTTTTTTCCCTTTAACTGAATATGTGGTGTCGAATTAACATGTATCAGATTATGTTAAATCTCGAGATTATATAGTGAATTTTTGTGTTTTTACAATTAAGCTAGTAGATTCACGTGAGTGACCTAAGCTGTTTTATATATACATGTAATGGTTGTTATAACATGTGTAAACATATAAACATGTCCAGATTTATATGCTTGCTATGCTGTAAGAAGTCCAAAGTAAAGGAAAACATACAGATTTCATGAGGATTTGTCGATTTTTGGAGGATCAACAGCACTTTGGTGTTTTCTTTATAGAAGGTCTGTAATTATAGGAAAGTCAGCTGTCTACATGCAATGGCTGAAACATCTTGATCTACATACATAGTCTATAATTCATAGGATACATGTAGGTGCATGCAGTTTTGTTTACTGTACATTCCTAATAAAATGCGAATATAATTTATTATCACGTAATTTTGCGAGGAGCATCGATATCATAGAATTGTTTTTATTTTTATTAAAATGCATGTATATATAAACAGATTTTCATCAACACAACGATCATGAATAAGTACGTTCTCGCGATTTGATGTGTGAAATTGAGTCAACTCGCGATATAAAGTACTCCTAGCATAAAATATCTATCTGAAGGATAAATAAAGGAATCTACAGTAATACAGCTGAACTTTGATATCTCGAATACCTGTGATATGGCTATGTTGAAGTTATTTGGAAGTCCCTGCAACCACTAATTCATTAAGTATTTTATATGTAGTGCCCTCGTTATCTGCATGGAATCCATGGATTATATATACTGTAAAAGTGGTTATTTACGCTGGGAGTTATAAGTGCGCATTTTTGCATGTTCAACATTTCGTGTGGGTGAAAAATACGCGGTAACTCAATATTACATCTAGTGTATATGATGTTTTCAACAGTACGCGTGGGGGAAAATTACGCGCTTACTACGTGACAGCGTAATACTTTTACAGTATCTCAGAAGTTTTTTCTCAGTGAGTCCCATTTTACTTCCAAGAGTATGTACAATTTGCAGTAAATTGTGTGCTATATTTTATTTGTGTATCTATTTGTTCTTCGAGTAAATATTCACACTTTGACAAAATAGTCCTAGCTAGGGCTTAAATTATTGAACCCCCGCTCCAAAGAGAGGAGGTATATTGTTTTACCCCCACCAGTCCTAATCCGTCCGTCCAAAACAAATATTTTTGTTGCATTTTTCTCAGCAATGATGCTCTACTAGTTTTCCTGAAGTATTTGGAATAATGTTGATTTTACTGGCAAGCATGGAAAATTCTATTTTAAGTAGTACCATATTTACATATGATATAAGACATGCATGCAAGCAGTTAATATCACAAAATTTGATGTCACCTATTTCAACATAGTCATGTACATGTAGGTCGATCATCTTGAAGATACGGTCCCTGCAAGATAATATTCATGACTTTAAGAACTTTTTATGATTTGTGTCATAATTAGTTCATGAATGACTCATAAAAGATTCGTGACATACATATAGTGGTCATGGATAAATTCATCGAACATCATTCATAGACTCATAGGTAATATTAGTCATGAAGTAATGAAGAATTATTGTATGAATCTTGTATATTGAAGTGAAATTCTCTGAGATAATTTCAAGCATTATTCATGACATCATTCATGAACGTTCATGAACATTCATTTTTCATGCAAAGAGTTTGTGTTCCAGTTATTTATTTCTTTTCATTGAAAAGATGTTATTGTTCTTGTGGAATGTTATCCAACTTACAATAGGCCTTGCAGTTTCATATTGTTATATTTGGATAAACAGTCATTTTTAATACAAGATATAAATTTTGTTTGTAATGCTGATATTTGTAAATAATAATTCTAAAGGGGTCAAATTTTGGCGCAATACTGCAGAAATGAATTAGCTTTTGATTCTGTTAAACCACTTTTATACAAGCATTTTCACCACTAGTGATATTATTGATTTGATTGTAGAGTTTCAAGAGAGGGGGCTGCAAGTGCTTCAAACCAATTGCATTGCTTAGAATATGTGGAGATATCTTGCCTAAAGCGATAGTCTAAACTGACCATTGCAGGGCGTGCATTCATGTGAGAATGCAGTTCACAGACAATGAATGCCCAGTGAAATTATGTCATGCAATGCTGGCTATTGCGTATATATTCTTTGAATGTGATTGAAGTGTCATGAATTGACATTTCTTGAGATGTTCATGAAGATTGCATGAATTTTATCATTCCCACCGCAATTTTGTTCATTGGAGCTACCCTAGTTTCATGAATATTCTGAATCTTATGTGTTCGATTGAATTAAGATGTCGAATACTTCGTGAGTGTGCCAATAATGTAAGTTTCAATTGGGTAGTTTTATGAATTATTCATGAGTTGAATTCAACTGGTTCACTGGAATATAATTCATGAATTTTTTTTAATTGTTCATGAAGTATTCCTAATCATCTCGCAGGGAACCCCCGTCCCCCTCCCTTAAAAAAATGAACAAACTTTGTATTCAGTTATCTGCAATGTTGTCAACACTATATCATTTCTAGAAAGTTTCATTAAAGTATAAGTGTGAAATGAAATTTTGTGCTCATATTGAGATGTTGCCTGTGAATCAGGGGACTTAATTCCATTCAAATTAAAGTTTGAAATGGTTTCTGAATGCAAGAACTTATATTATCCTTTGTCAGGTATTTAAGCCAGATAAGGTGAAGATTTTTCCATAGAATTTATAGAGAGATAAAACATGCCAAGAGATATAATTGATGAAAGTGTTTGTGGTGAAAGTGAACATTAGCATTAATTGTCAGGAAGTCATTCTGTTTTGAATGAAACAACCATTGCATGAACTTTGGAGGTCCCCTGAAGTTCAATATATCTGAAGGAGACCATGTCATTTCCTGCAAAGCCTACTTAGAGCCCTAAGTGAACATTTATTGTTCCTAACTGATAAATGTCTCAGACAAGAAAATCATGTGAATGATTTTCATCTCCATTGTTAATGTAAATACAGACTCTACCTACCTTGAAGTATGAGTATGATGGAAGTAATGATAAAGAAATAGAAGCAGTAATGGAATTTTCCAGAAAATTTATGATTTTGCAGATTTTATTTAAGGAAGGAAAATGTTAGTACATGTACAACTGACGTGTTAATTAGAATTTGTTCCTTTAAAACATTAAATGATGACCTGGAAATATGACCTAGAGTATTTCCGGATGCTCCTAAGAAAAAAAAATTTAATGCCCATCTTATTAGCTGTATTAGTCGCTGTTCTCTCAGATAATGATGTTTTGAATAGTGGTCAATGATTGGCCAGTCTGTGCATGGCCTTGAGTGCAGTAAGATTTACACACGTTTATTTGACCCATGCAGTGATTTTATATTCTATCCTGAGAGCAACAAGGTCGGTAAGACTTTTTATTAGGTGGTTATACATTTGTAAATATTCATAAATTATATATCTGTTTATGTCTTAATGTGCTGATTAAATTATTGTTCATATTGACCAGTGTATTTTAAGTGTTTTAGCAAGCGGGTTAGTGTGTTCTGTACGTTGCATTGTGTTTGAATTCTGAGGTGGCCTGGTGGCTCTTGATCTGGCACCAGGAAAGAGTTTCTTAAATCAGCATGACCAACTGATTTAATGATGAAACGTCGTATGGTGATATTTAATTAGTACATATGTTGAAAATGCAGAAAATAATTAATATGCAATTAATAAGAAATGATTGTCCAAAATTTGTTTCAAAAAGTTTGAACTCCATGAGGATCTGTGGGTAAACAACTCATTTACTTATCCACTGACCTACAATGATAAACAAATTTATCAATAATACAAACTAAAATATCTTGTCCAACCAGGGTCAACAATTCTGGCCACAGGAATCAGTATAATGTGTTATATACAGTGGGAAAAAAACCCATCGGATTTCTTTTATTTCTAAACATGATTATAGCAACAATTCATAATGTTCAGTAGCCATTGCCCCTGCAAACAAGGTTTAGACGGTGTAGAGGAATCCGGGCTCTCAGCCTGCTTATCTGTATGGCCAATCTTTCTGTCTGTATATCCCTCACACTGGTCTCAATCAGCAACAGGTTGTAAGATATCAGAATTAGAAGGTGCCAAGGTAAGTTAAGCTAACTAATGACCAAATGATGTGTATAAAATGATCAATTACAAAATCTTTAAAGACAATGGAAAGATGCACCCTCACACCATCAACACTGCATTATTGCTTCATACATGTTACATTTCATCATCATCATCAATCGTATTATGATTAACGTGCAGGATATTGGTATTGCCCAATCATGAGACCCCCCCTACCAGGTAGCTGGCTAGCTGACGACATGCTGATCTCACACCAGATCTCCAGGTATTTCTGTCATGAGGAAAAAAAAAAAAAAAAAAAAAAAAAAAAAAAAAAAAAAAAAAAAAAAAAAAAAAAAAAAAAAAAAAAAAAAAAAAAAAAAAAAAAAAAAACAAAAAAAAAAAAAAAAAAAAAAAAAAAAAAAAGAAAAAAAAAAAAAAAAAAAAAAAAACAAAAAAAAAAAAAAAAAAAAAAAAAAAAAAAAAAAAAAAGAAAAAAAAAAAAAAAAAAAAAAAAAAAAAAAAAAAAAAAAAAAAAAAAAAAAAAAAAAAAAAAAAAAAAAAAAAAAAAAAAAAAAAAAAAGACAAAAAAAAAAAAAAAAAATAAAAAAAAAAAAAAAGAAGAGATCGGATTGTTTGAAGAGTTTTCCAGTACTTTCCGATCCCTCTCTGTCACCCTGCTTCGCATGTCCATTTGGGTTCCTGTTCCACAAACTTCCAGTTTACTTGCATGGACCCATGCTTGTCTGGGATAGCTCCGGCTTACCGTTCACGTTGGCGCCATAACCACGCGGAGTCTTTTCTCTTAGAATTGAGGTTCCAAGTCCTCAAGGCCAAGAAGCCGTCAAGTAGCTCACTTCGACCTGGTGGTGGCCACCATTTCCGGCTTCACAACGTTGCAGATCTTCTGATCAATTGCCTGTCGTTCCGCTGCATGAACGTTGTAAGGTTTGTGGCTGTGTCAAGGGGCCATGTCTCGCTCGCATGGAGCATTTGCACTCTCCGCACTACACAGTGCTGTTAACATTGACCCTCGTCTGTGTATGAGAGGTGGCGAGACGAAAAGAAACTGGTTAGCAAGTATTCTATAAACACAATAAATGTACACAAGCAATTCAACTAGATTTTATGTGTGATTCTGGGATATACAGTCAAACTTCAGTATCTCGAACACTGATATCTCGAATACCATGGATATGTTGAATTGATTTGGAAGTCCCAACCACTAATTCTTTTAGTATTTGCATGACCTTCGATATCTCAAATCCTCGGATATCTCGAATATTTTTCTCAATGCCATTGAGTTTGAGATAACGAGGTTTAACTGTATATACATGTGATGTTTCTGACATTTTTTCTAAAATACTTTTTTCGTCTCCCCAATATGAAGAGTTTTTGTATGGTTTCGCGGTCACTTAATACCTATTGCTATAATGTATGATGGCCTCACCCTGGGGGTAGCTCATGTTAGATCACCTAGCTAACTCAGAAGTAATGGAGGGACCCAGGTTCAATACCAGATTGTTCCAAAGATTTTTCTCTCATTTCTTTGCTACAATTAATTTGTCCATTTATACAACTCACTCAAAACATCAGTATTAATTAATTTACTTGCAAAAACCAGAAACCAGCAGAATGATTGCTAGATTGTTTTCTATAGGAACATGCATAATTGATATAGAATGCAAGTGAATTGAATATAAAATGTCATGAAAAATTATATATTATTGAAAAAAATAGCATACATGTTGGATTGTTGGCCCTGCATGGAGAGAAGAAAAACACTGAATTGGACATTATGGAGATTAAATTTTAACTCTTGGAAGGAAAGTACATATGCAACAGTCTAATTGGCTATCGTGATTTATAAAATATTTTGTCTGATTTTGTTTGTGTACCTAAATGTACATGTATACCATTATATTTATGTGTAATTTGTTTGAGAACATTAAACTCAATTAAAACATAGCATGATAGAACTGAAATTTTGATGAGTAAAATCAATTGAATTGAACTTTTCACTATAAAATCCACTTCAGAGGAAGTCTGGGATGGGAGGGAAGGAAAGCCTGGGTGCTGAACTGTGAACTCTACTTGAGTCCCGCTGACACAATCATTTATTTGTGTTTGTGTACTTGAGGACAGGAAACTGATATGATATTGGGATGGATAATAGCAGTATCTATAAACACAACTAAAGAATGTGCAACATGCTTTATATATATGTATCGGTATGTAAAAAATAAAGTTGCATATATCAGCATTAAATTGATTGTAATAATGAAATTGCATGTGATTGAAAGTCTATAAGTGTTAATGCCAGATGATGACCCTATTATATACCAGTTACAATATTGTATCACAGGTTATCTAATAAAAATTGAAATGGGTAGATTGTTACTAATATCCCTAGAAAGGATCGATTATGTACTACATGTAGTGTAGCTATAAATGCAACTCCAATACCGTAGAAAATGAATTGCACTTTTTGATAGCGTGAAATATATGATTCCTTTTAAAAAAGCTTATTGACAGAAAATATCAAATTTTTAAAATTCAGATAAATGAACAAAATTGAGCTATTTTGGCGACTAAAATCAGAAGAAAAAGAAATTTCTATGATCCTGTGGGCAGAACATCGATGATATAGTATTATGTGTATATACTATTTTGTTTTATATGTATGATTTATTTACCGGGTATGTGCTTTGATATTTATTGCTACTTTGGCATTTCTTCTCTCGTTACTTTTAACTCTTGAATGTTTGTCCATTTTGGACTATAATTAATTAGAAATAAAGTGTTCTGTTCTGTATACAGAGTTCATTAAAAACATCCTTTCTAGAAAAATAAGTAGTTTGAAATATTTTAATTTCTAGTATTGCGTGTTAATTGCCAGTAACCTTGTCAGATGAATATAAAATGTACTTGATGTGTACAGTGCTGGGTGATAAATCAGGTCAATACTGCCGTGAGATTAGTGGTGTATAGTTGTTGATTTGCACATTATGGGTAGACGGTTGTTTATTTTGTGCGATTATCTCGACAGCAGCTACATGTAGGTTAGGGCAGGTACATGTGCACAGGCAAAGTGTTGGTTATTGTGGAGAGAAAGTCCAGACGACAGATAAAACTAGTCATTATCAGCGGTGAAGAAGTGTGTATAGTTATAGTGTGTGTGATTTGAAGTTTGATTGGCGACATTAAAGCTGTAGGTGTGTGTTTATAAGCATGGGAATTAATTAGTTTGCTGTGTAGGAAATGATGTTCGTTAGTGAATCTTGATGTATGTTAAAGCTGTTAACTGTTAAGAGTGTCTAAATCATTGTCATTTTTTTTCTCTGTTGTCCAACAGGTTACCATAGCAGCATTATGTAGAGGAATGACATCTTTAAACAAGGATTATTTCAGCATTTGGTTGAATGCAGTTCAGACAGAACAGAACTAATGGCTGGAAGGCCAACCCTACAAGAATTGGAGAACCTTACCCTTCATGTACCTGGGGAGGATGTCGGAACACCTGGGAACGTGAGTCAGGTGTCGTCCGTGTCGGCCCATAGCCGCTGTCTGCTGGTCAAGGGCAACACGCAGCGAGACGTCTACATTGACAGTGGCCTGGATTCCACCCAGGGAGAGGATCCACGGTTTGGTATCGGAAAATGGAGGCCAAGGTGTCTGCAGAGGTGCTGCAATATCAAGGCTTTTGTGGTGTGCATGAGTGTTCTACTGGCTGTCTCAGGAACGTTGTCCACTGGATATTTGAACAGTGTTTTAACAACAATTGAAAAACGATTTGAAATAGGCAGTTCCATTTCTGGACTTATTGCAGCGTCCTATGAATTCGGATCTCTGGTCGCTGTCGTTTTCATCAGTTACTTGGGAGGGCGACGTCACATTCCAGTATGGATCGCAAGGGGGATTTTTTTCATGGGACTCGGAGCATTCCTGTTTACTCTGCCACATTTTATTGCCGAAAAATACACTGTGTATAGGGGTATATCTGCCAATAATACAGAGGAAAACATTTGTAAAATTGACAGTGGATCGTTGAGCGATGGTTGTATTGACAATGACTCAGGGAATTTGGTGTATGTCATGATTCTGATTTCTGCCCAGATAATGATTGGAACTGGCAGTACCCCGATCCTTACCCTGGGGACAACTTATGTTGACAATCATGTCCATAAAGACAAAGCTCCAGCTTATTTGGGTAAGCAATATATACATGTATATAAGGTTGCAATCTTGTTGCATTAAGCATTAATTTGTAAAGCATTTTGTACTGGGTATGTTCATTGAAGATGCTTTACTTTCACTGATTATTGAAGTAAAATGGAATGGAGTGTCAGTATTATGTAAAGACCATTTCTCATTTACTTAAGATTTTGGAAGGCCATAATTAATCTTATGGAGAACTGTCATATATATACTTGTCATATAGTTAAAGTTTGGACCATGAGGAATTACTGGTGAACACGAATTATTCTGCATGCTGTCTATCATCTCGTGTTTATACATGTATACAGTTGTCCATTCTAACTGGTTTTCAGTGATCTGACCTTCACATGTAAGTCTAAATGCTGTTTTCCTTGTACAGGAAACTTGTTTTTGCTTCAAATAACAAAACAACAAACACAACAGTGTAAGAATGAAGTATGCATGCACATTTTTATGATGAAAATAAAGGTTTACAAGCAAAGGGAGAAATCAGCAAACACGTACATATAAAATATTTTCGTGTCATATTACACAATATTTCAACACATATCTATCCTGATTTCCCCCATATAAAGAACACAAATAACAATTAATACTACTGTACTGACTTAATAAGTTCAAACACAAAGTTCGAAAATTTGTTTGAAAGACTAAAAGGTGAGCAAATATAAGACTGCCAATTAAATATAAGGTGGAAGATTTGGGGTGGTGGTGGCCATATGCAAATAGAATTAAGTTCAGTTGCAAAGTTCTACAAAATCACAATACAGTAATTATTAAAGTTTGATAACAAAGTAAAGACACGTGATACATAAACAGGTTCTCATTGGTTAAGACACAGACTATTCGACTAGTGAATTGGGGTTCATGTTGGCCAGGGTTTATAACAATAAGGTGCACAAATACAGGTTTTTGATATTATGGAAAACAGTTTTGCCATAAATGCTAAAATATCTTCATAATAGGAATTTTGTGACTGCAAGATTTAACTTTGGTTGTTAGGAGTATGACACAATTTTGAACATAATAGGTACACTATGAGCTTTACAAAGCATAAATATAACCTTTATTGTACATATAAAGCCAACTTTTTAGCTCACCTGAGCCAAAATCAGCTTTTCTGATTGAAATTTGTCTTTTGTTGGAAATTTTTCCCAATTTCATGTTCTCTAGAACCAGCCAATTTCATCCAAATTTGGCACACTCACTTGTATCTTTGGTTGTAAGGGATTTAAGTTTGTCCAATGTATGGGAAATAATCAATAAAAGCTAGGCCAAAAAGAGGGTGGGATGATTCTTCCCAAGAACCACTGGGCCAGAAAATAATAGTGTAAGTCAAAGCTTCCTGACATAATGAAAGTTCAAGATTGTCCATATCATACTCATAGCCCTTTAAGGTTACTTATACAGTCCCTGAAACGTTCTACTTTACCATTTTTCCGTGTGGTCATTGTGCATTCTGCGTGCGGTCACTGTGCATTCAGTGTGAGGTCACCGTGCGTTCAGTCATTTTTCATTCATTGTTCAGCGTGCGGTCACCGTTCGTTCTGCGTGCGGTCACTGTGCGTGTGGTAAAGTAGAACATTTCAGGGACTGTAGTACCGGTACTATTGTGTTTTTACTTGACAATCAATTTGGGTCAACATTAAGTTGTTGTACAGTATCTGGCCATAAGTAAGTCATCATTTCCATTTTTCAATGAAGTATATAGTGGAAAAATGAAATGATGACTCACTTATGTCCAGGTACTGTAATGTCTCTGGTTTGGGGAGGGGAGGGGGAGGGGGGGGGCTTGATGAAAACTATATGTCAGATGTGACTTCAGTATTTTTTTTTTTATCAGACATTGATCTTTGGATCTTGCCCGGCCCTTATCAATGAATATTTAACTTCATGCACTAACAATCTTGGGTACAAAAGTGGAAGACAACTCGAGCATCAAAATAAATTAACTATTAAACAGAGTGATATTTCTTGCAAAAATATGTATTCATGTATGATGATTGCCCCCATACATGTGATATCTCACCCTTTTGGGGTGAGATCTACCCTTTTTTGAGCAATCTACAACGCTCTCATCCGCGGGTACACAATATTCTCACCGCCCACAAAACTAAAAATTTTGTTATAAGGTGTATGTTATGGCAAATTAGTTTCCTTTTTCATGAAAGTTGTGTCAAAAACAGCCCAAAAAGATGCCTGCTATGTCCCAGAGATACTCCAACGAAGAATCTTACATTCAGTTAGAATATAGCGCGAGTCAGAAGAAACACTATATATAGGATGCTGACAACTTATCGATAACATGGATAATCTTAGTCTTATTAATAAAAAATGAAGCTATAAGCTAGTAATTTTAAGGGCCTGATTCACGCAACTCATTCGATATAGAAAAAAACTGGCGAACCCGCAATCGCACCCTTAGCGGGCAAAAATTCTTCACTCATTGGCATCGGAAGTTGTCATCACATAGTATGTGACCCTCAGAAAAAATCCACTGTAAAATATAATATTAAAGTGGGTTCGACATCCGATATTATGTATTATACCCCCCGCAAACGAAGTTTGGGGTTATATAGGTCACCACTCTCGTTGTCGGTCTGTTCGTCGTCCGTCTGTCTGTCCGTCCGTCTGTCTGTCCGAATAGAGTTGTTGTCCGCAATCCTCCTAAACGACTTGCAGGATTTTATTGAATCTTTGTGGAGTGTTAGATTACATAATGAGATTGGCATATGTCAGGAATTTTAATTTGGACAATTTTTTGTACAAGATATGCACGTTTGGACTTGGCATTTCACCAAAATACCTATGCATCAGTGCGTCCGCACTCCTCCTAACGACTTGCAGGATTTTTATGAAACTTTGTGGAGTTGTAGATTGAATAGAGTGGAGATGTCATATCTGTCAGGAATTTTAATTTGGAAATTTTTGTACAATATGCACGTTAGACTTAGGGCATTTTTCACCTAAAATACTATGCCATCAGTGCGTTGTCTCGCAACTCCTCTAAACGACTTGCAGGATTTTTATGAAACTTTGTGGAGTGTTAGATTACATTATGGAGATGTGCATAGTGTGTCAGGAATTTTAATTTGGACAATTTTTGTACAAGATATGAACGTTTGGACTTAGGCATTTTCACCATTAATCTATGCATCAGTGCGTTGTCCGCAACTCCTCCTAAACGACTGCAGGATTTTATGAAACTTTGTGGAGTGTTAGATTACATTTATGGAGATGTGCTATTGTCAGGAATTTTATTTTGGACATTTTTACAAGATATGCACGTTTGGACTTAGGCATTTTTCCACAAAATACCTATGCATCAGTGCGTTGTCCGCCACTCCTCCTAAACGACTTGCAGATTTTTATTGAAACTTTGTGGAGTGTTAGTTACATAAGGTGGGAGTTGCATATTTGTCAGGATTTTAATTTGGACATTTTTGTACAAGAATATGAACGTTTGGACTTAGGCATTTTCCACAATACCTAGTATCAGTGCGTGTCCCAACTCCTCCTAAAGACTTGCAGGATTTTATTGAAACTTTGAGAGTGTTAGATCACATAATGGAGATGTGCATATTGTCAGGAATTTGTTTTGGACAATTTTGTTCAAGATATGCCACGTTTGGACTTAGGCATTTCACATATTGTATGGCATTAGTGCATCGCCCACCCAACTCCTCCAAAGATAATATATATATATTTTCCCATTGTTAGACAACTTTCTGTTAATCTGAGAAAATCTGTTTGTGTTAAATGTGTGTGCCCCGCGGGGGGTATTAGTCCCGATAGGACAGTTTTCTAGTTTTTTTTTTTTTTAAATGAACAATAGGGTATGTCAGTATACTTTAAGTGAGCATTGTGAGCTAGAGGCCCCTTTGTTGTTATTTATTTTTTATTCTAACCCATTCTAAATTGAATTTAAAAAAAATATTTCAGAAAAAAGTACAAATGTACAGGAAATGTTCATACATTTCATTACATAAATGTTTTCTTCTTGTTGCATAACTTACCTGTATGTTCCTGTCTTTTCAGCTTTTATATATGCGTCAGGAGTTTTGGGCCCTGTTCTGGGTTATGGACTTGGGGCGCTGTTGTTACAGTATTATGTTGACATGTTCAGCTTTGAGGTCAACATTCGACCCGGCGACCCGGAATGGATAGGGGCCTGGTGGGGGGGATTCATCATCTGTGGCACATTCCTCATGGTTCTAGTGTTTCCATTCCTGTCGTTTCCAAGGACACTGGTAGCAGAGAAAGCTAAACTGTTGGAGTATAAATATAGTGAGGATTTATTGAAGACGGAGAAAAAAGAGGACCAGCAATCAAGGCACAGCAATGATTATGGCAAAACTATTAAAGGTAGGGGGATAGAAAACAGTACATGGAATATAATGCTAGCTAGGGCATACTAAATACAGTGAAGGTGTAAGCATATTGGTGCAAATTTATGAGAGTTCAATGAGTTTACAAAAGATATAGGCTGAACAGTGATTACTTTTTTAGCTCACCTGAATCGAAGGCTCAAATGAGCTATTCTGATCGCCTTTTGTCCGTATAGTCTGTCTGTCCATCCATCTGTCTGTTAACTTTTCACATTTTCGACTTCTTCTCAAGAACTGCATGCCGGGCCAAATTCAACAAAACTTAATTAGTACAAATCATCCTTTGGTAAAGGGGATTAGAGTTTTTGTTCAAAGGGGAGATAATCACGAAAATGCAAAAATAGGGTGGTGTCATTTAAAAATCTTCTCAAGAACCTCTGAGCCAGAAAAGCTGAAATTTATATGAAAGCTTCCTGATATAGTAGAGAATCAAATGTGTTCAAATCATGACCCCGAGGGGTACGATGGGGCCACAATAGATTCACAAAGTTTGACATGTGAATATGTAGGAAAAA
>CAJDSM010028812.1:5000-12865 GCA_903981925.1 Ostrea lurida
TTTATTTTCAGTTGAAATGCATCTCGTAAATGAACACGAATATCCGTCTACTCGTGTATGGGGGTTAGTTGACACACAAGCCATATCTAATACGGGATACCGTATACATAAATTTTTGGACTTCGTCAGCAAAAGACGTTACGAAAATTGTGACTTGAACAACTCTGGTACATATATATTAGTGATGGCTTATGGCAATACATTCTATTGCAAAAAATGGGCTCGATATTTCTAAATATCCTAGTACCAAAACATGAATTATCAGATTAAATTTCGGGCACGTACTTTTTTGATACGTGATGTATTTATCGCGTTATTATCACTTAAAATGCTTGAAGTATATTTACGTGCATTTATAGTAACTTATCAGGTGGTCACGTATTACAGTAGAGATGCATGGTGGTGGAAATGCTTTAATTTGAACAGTTGAATTGAATTCGTATCTATTTCAGGATACCCCCTTCTTTTCCCTTGTGATTTTGAAGCTTCTTGAAAATAAGGGATTTTCATACAATTATGAGGTCAATTTTATACACCGTCTCCCCTTTGTTCCACTTTTAAAAAAATAATGCTAAATGCCTGAAATGACTAAATATTATATTAACATGTTCGTGTGCTTGTTTAATACAGAGCTATCAAAGTAAACGCAGAAAAGAGAGATATCGTTGCACATACTAGACATGAAAGCCATGACAAAATCGGTAACAAAATATCCAGTATTAAAGGTTATTTGGTTAAGCACTTTTAAAAAAGCAATTAACTTTTCATAATATATCATTAAATTGTGACCATTTCAGGTTAAAGTCCCAGTCCCACTGTCATGTTTCGGCGTCTAGGTTTCATTACGTTTGAAAACGCCACGTTTCGTGACAAATTTGCGCCGTTTTAAATTGTTGGTATGTTTTACTAGTTTTTTTTTACTAGGTTTTCCTACGTTAGTTTTCGTTTTACTACGTAGTGATAGGGATTATACGGTTCTTTAGCCATTATTTACATTTTACAGTGATTTTATACCGTTTTATCAATAATATTGTTACGTTAATCATCGAGTATAGACTAACGTTTTATCCCGTATAGACTACAATGTACCTTTACTCCCGATATAGTTAAGTTTTAGTAGGTTTGACCAAGGTCCACGTAGTCTCACAGATTAAATTTGTTTTTCCTAGTAAAAATAAAACCTTCACGTATTCTATACGCATCAGCTACGGTTTTTAATTACGCATTTCTACGTATCGTGTACAGTTTTTTACGTTTCATCTACAGCTTCATTTTTTTGCCCATTTTGTATTGTGCTGACAATTATATACGGAGGTCGATGAAAGGATCGATCTACGTATGAGTTCCGTATATAGCTCCCGTTTTCGATTTACGCATCCGGATGTGGAACTGTGATTTGACGAGACGTAATACAAACGTAATAATACACACGAATGTAATGAAATCTGACTATAGCTTGTTCTAAAAACGTAGCAATAAGCTACACAACATATCAAACGTACACTAAAACAAAACTTGCGTGGTCCTTCAACTTACATATATGGTATATAGATTGATGTGCTATAATGTTAACAATATCAATTTTCCAAATGTATGTCATTTGATATATCCCGAAGAACTCGACATAAAGGACACCACAGAATCTAATATCTGCTTCATATTTGGATATTTTACTTAAAATTGACTCTAATGGAGACATGACAACTAATTATATGATAAGGTGATGACTTTGACTTGCAATTCGTCAACTTTCTTTTCTATGTAGTAATATACCAACTATCACCTGCTATGGTGTGTATATCTCCCAGTGATTCGATACGCAATAGCATGCTATGCGTATGCGTGATTTTTAGAAGGAGGCACTACTACAAAAAAGTTTGAATGGTCTGCAGGGTTATAAGAATCTCGTTTAAGTCATCATTTCGCAAAATTCTAGGCCTATAATGACCTTGTTTGCGATATACAAATATTCACATAAAGGTCATATAGTTGATCTGATTTGTTTACTACCCTTTGTTTAGACTGTCATTTTCCTACTAGATTTTGATACGGGTAATCCCGTTTACTTTATTTCGACTAAGGGCTCACGGCGGGTGTGACCGGTCAGCAGGGATTGCTTACTCCTCCATGGAATGATCCTACCTTCGCTTTGTCGGAGGTCCGTGTTTGCCTACACTTCGATTTTGTATATGTTTTTTGGAATTATGATTTCGTTTGACATCAATGTTAACTTGCCTATTTTCGTATACATAGAAAACGTATTTTTAAAAAGATCGTAACAAGAGAAAATCCCTGCACGTTTCTCTACGCATCCGCTTGCACTTTCATTACACATTTTACGTATCGTGTACGTTTTCTGTACGTTTTTCTACGATTTTCATTTAGTTTCATTCTTATTGTTCAGTTTGTATTGTGCAGACCAAATATAAAGGATCGATGAAGGATTGATCTAGTATAGCCAGGTATTAGCCGTTTCATTTACGCATCGATACGTTTTCCTAGTATATAGCGGTGCTGCTGATCTGTTAATTCATAACGAATGTAAACGGGATGCCGAAACGTGACAGTGGGCATATCTGTTACTAGCTTGAATAACGGATATGTATTTATATTGCCAGTGGTAAAATTAGAAATTCATATCAAAATTTAAGGAATTATCTCACTCAGGCAGTAGTCTTGGATCCTTCGAAGTTTTTGGCCCCAATCAATTTGGCACTAACTTGATCACTTTTATAAGGTTACTTTCATGTTTCGGATTTCCAACATTCGGTTTGTGCCATCACTGAAGAGACATTAATTTGTCGAATGCGACATGGCTGGTGCCATAAAAATTGGTACCGTATATTATTTTTAGTTTAGTTTTTTGCGAGAATAGATTGGAGCTCGTTTGACGCAACTGAGTTTGGGGTGTTTGGGGAAATTAACTTAATACAAGGAACAAAATACTTCGCTGAGCATTCATTCATCATAAAGTATATTTACCATTTTGAATTATACATGCTAAACTAATCTGGAGAAAGAACTGCGGATCATAGAATGTTGATGTTTCCTTTTTGTAATCACGTTTCAACATAATTAAACCTGCTCAACATAATTTAAAACGCAGCATTACGGTATATTTGCAATATTGCAAACAATCTCCATAGCAATGCGTCTTGGTGACTGCTAAAACATTTTTATGGAGCCACGCCGAACGTAGCATAGCAACAGTGGATATAATTGAAGTTTTAACATTTAAAGGGTTTAAAAAAATTAAAAATGTTCATTTTAATTTGACGTACATTTTCAATTCTGTTCCATGATCGACAGACGTAGCGACTAATGACTACCTCCCCCCCCACCCCCATCTACTATTCAGCTAGGAATTGTAAGCTATTCATAATAATTCAATATTTGCAATCGATAATTACAGTCCCTGAAACGTTCTACTTTACACATTTTTTCGGTGCGGTCACCGTGCGCTTCACCATGCGGTCTGCGTTGGTTACCGTTCACAATTTTGCGGTCAGCGTGCGGTCCAGTTCGCGTTCACCGGTTACCGTGCGGTCAGCGGTCGGTCACCTGATGCGGTCAGCATTCAGGCTTTTTTTCTCGTTTGCAAAGCATTCGGACTCAAGGAGAAAGCATCGCTACATGTACATGATACCGAAGCGAGCCGTGTTTGTTTTAATGCATCTTTTAGGGGTGTGTTTGTTAATTGCAGGATATATGTATTTCTCGTGCTCGTAAATCTGAAGCCATACACGTACATGTCACACTCGTAATCATGGATGCCCGTTACAGTGCTAATAAAAAAAAATACTGTGTTGACACGGGGTACACCGTCGTGTTTGCTTAATGCATCTTTTGGGATGTGATTGTTAAATAGGCAGTACATGTACAAATAAAAAAAACAAAAACAAACGATTGTGTTGACACGGGGTACACCGTCAGTGTTTTGTTTAATGCATTGATTTTTAGGAGTGTTTGTTAATTACAGGTATAATGTATTCCTCGTGCCCGAAAATTGTGAAGCCAGTCATAGTGGCCCGTAATCTAGGATGTCGTTACAGTGCTAATAAAAAAAATATTTATAGGTTTTTTTTTGCACATAAATGTGTTAGCTAAAAAGCAATTCCTGAATAAATACGTTGTACGATTGATAATACATTACTAGCATATCTTACAGAAGTAATGTATAAGTACTGCTTATGACTAAATATTGTCTACAACATGTAGTATCATGTGGTTTGTTTTATCATTTAATATATTGATTGAATGTATATTTTTTCTTACTAACTATTATTATGTATTGGATAGAATCTATTTATTTAATTTATCTTTTTAGCTAATGATAAAATATAATTAACCAAGTGGAAAATTCCGCAAACACTCCGAATTGATTATTCATATTGCCTTAGCGTGTGGTCACCGTTGCGCGTCACGTTCACATTAGGTCTGCGTTCGCGGTTAGCATGCGGTCATCGGTCAGGGGTCACCAAATTGCGGTCACTGTACGATCACCGTGCGTTTTGCGTGCGGTCACCGTGCGTGTGGTAAAGTAGAACGTTTCAGGGACTGTATTACACTCTAACAACGAAGTCGAAGGGAACCATAAGCCTGACTGTCAATTCGAGAAATCAGTTTTCCGTACTTTTTCTTATGTTCTTGCAGATATTTATTCATATTTAATACATAATGCTTCGCCATAACAAGTTACAGATCAAACTCGGATTTGGTTTTCAGTTTGTTGATTACTTTATCTTAGGTATGGCCACTGGACAGAGAATATGGCATACATTTTCAGTTCCCTGCATTTTTTGTTCGGTTTGCAGAAATTCATTTGATACATTGTTTTTCCATAATGCTAATAAGTTACAGAACAAGATTGAATTTGGTTTCGGCCCGTTTTTATGGCACATGGACATAGAAAATTGTCGTACATTTTCTCATTACCATGATCTACGTAATGAACTTTGAATATTGATGCGGTCCAAAATTGTGTGACCGGTATGGGACTATGTGTTGCCATGCAGTGCTCTCAGAATGATTGTCCACTAAGTTATGGTCCTTAGGCTAAGAAAATATTAATGGTTTTAGCCGAGTTGCAACGAGTTGCACTCGGCTATTGATTTGATGATGGCGGGCGGGCGTCAACAATTAGGTTTCCGGATGATAAATCAAAAAGTTTACATCTCTTTCAATTAAAATCTTTGGAATATTGTTACATATCACGTGATAAAGAACCTGATTGATTTTCGGGAAATCTGTCCATGGTCAAGGTCACAGTGACAGAAAAACTCCGCAAAAATCTGAAAATATGAGGTTTCCGAACGATAACTTCAAACGTTTACATCTAATTCAATTAAAACGTTGGAATATTGTTGCATATTACATTAGTGAAAAACCTATTGTTTTCGGAAAATCTGTCCAAGATCAAGGTCCCAGTGACCGAAAAACTCCGCAAAAATCTGAAAATATGAGGTTTCCGGACGATAGCTTCAAAAGTTTACATCCGATTCAATTGAAACTTTATGATAGTTACATGTACATATCAAGGGAGAGAGAAGAATCCTATTCATTTTTAAAAAATCCGGCCAAGGTCAATGTCACAGTGAGCAAAAATATCGAAAAAATCTGAAAACATGAGGTATACAAAAAGGCGAAGTTAACATTGTGTCAAACATAATCATAATCATATCTGGTCGATAACTCCAAAACTTTACTTTCGATTAAAATGGAACTTAAGAATATTGTTGTATATCAATGAGTTGGAACCCTATCGATTTTTGGAAAAATCCGTCAAAGATCAAGGTCTCCGTGACCAAATAACTTTGAAAAAAATAGTGTTACTCATCAAGTGAGTGAGAACCCTATTGATTTTCGGAAAAATCCGTCCAAGGCCCATGGGCATCATGGCTCATCTGTACGGACGATTTAATGTCAATATTCATAACTCTTTACTCGAAAACATTTTTGACGATAGAGACAACAAAAGTTGTTTAGTTTTACATCTATCTAACTGTATCAAGATATAAGCCTATGGGCCTAGTGTCTCACCTGTATGGACTATTCAATGTCACTAGTCATAACTCTTGAAATGAAAACATTTTGTTAAGACATGTATAACAAAAGTTGTTTAGTTTTACTAGGTCTTTCGAACCGTATCACAAAGGCCTGCAGATCTAATGGCTCACCTGTAAAGAAGATTTAGTGTTTCAATTGATGTTTTACTCGTTAATATTCTGTTAAGACATGTTGAACAAAAGTTGTTTAATTTCGTGAGATCTATAATTATGATATAAAATACGCCCAAGGGCCAGGTGGCTCACCTGCTCAGACAAAAAAAAACCCTTCGAAAATGTTACCTGCAATTCGGCTATATAGCATCCTTGATGCCTTCTGATTTTTTTTGTGCTTGCAGATATCCATTTTATATTTGGTACATTGCTTTGTCACAACAAGTTATAGATCAAGTTTGAATTGTGTTTCGGTCCGTTGATTTTTAGGTCACCTGAGTAAACTCAGGTGACCTATTACAATTAGTTTTGTGCGTCGTCCGTTAACAATTGAACATTTTTAACTTCTTGATAACCACTAGTCCAATTCTTTTCAAATTTAGTATGTAGTATCTTTGGGACAAGAGGCATATAAATTATAAATTTCAGGTCTCTTGCACCCCTGGGGCCTTGGGGCGGAGTAAAATATCCAATTTTCAAATACATTCTTCTTAAAAACGGCACATGTCTTAGAGAAATCAAATGCAGAGTGATGTAAAGCAGCAGTGAAGGCTTCTTCCAATATTGTAAATTTGCTGATTCCCGGGGTAGGGGTTCCGACCCCAGGGCGGGGCCAAACTTGGTACATAGTCTTTATATGTAAAACATTTGAAAAGCATTTTCTTTAATGCTGTTGATGTTTATAGAGTCTAAAATTGCGATCGTTTACCAATGTATTCATCACAGTAAGATCACGTGATCTATATTATCTGTCTCAATGCAAATGAACCAATCAAATTCCTACAATACAAAAAGGCGAAGTTAACATTGTGTCAAACGTAATCATAATCCAAAAAACATATACAAAATCGAGTGTAGGACAACACGAACCTCCGACAAAAGCGAAGGTAGGATCAGGTGCCATGGAGGAGTAAGCATCCTCTGCTGACCGGTCACACCCGCCGTGAGCCCTTAGTCGAAATAAAGTAAACGGGATTACCCGTAGTCAAATCTAGTAGGAAAATGACAGTCTAACAAAGGGTATGAAACAAATCAATCAACATATGACTTAGTGATAATTTGTAATCGCAAAGAATCTAATTTGCAGTATGGCAATAACCAATAATTGCTTATCGGTAAATTCAAAAAATGTTTATAAGTAATTTAGCCCAAGTAAAGTACATAATTGAAGGTTCTTACAAAATAATTCCATTCTATATACAATTTTTGTAAAAAGAATATATGCATTTATTTAGATCTTCCTACTGTGTCTGTAACACCCGGTGGACCTGTCCAGATTCCTTATGGTACTACATTGACGCCTGCATTGGTGGCAACAGTAACTACTGGATCAAACACAGCAGAACCAGCACAAGAAGCTAGATGGAGGAAGATAACCAGTGGAAATGAAGAAATCATCGATCTCAATGACTCTAAATATTCCGGAAGTTCTCGTTCATTACCAAATCCTCAACTGGTGATCATCAATGCTGTCTTTGGAGATGAGGCAGACTATCAGTGTCAGGCCAGGAATGCTGCGGGATGGGGATCAAGTAATAAAGTGTCAGTAGATGTCACTGGAGGTTTGTATCATGTACATGACATGTACGTACAACATTCCATAGAAGTGTGTAATCATAGAAAACACTCTGATTGCCCACACAAGTA